>AZIM01001552.1:132707-142876 GCA_000516915.1 Ophiophagus hannah
TCCAAAAGGTTGGCAACCCCTGCTATAGGTCATATTAATGCAAGATTCTAATGGGTTCAACAGACTTTCTTCTATTGCTGTAGGAATAACCGTCTTTAACATGTACTCATTATCTTATCTTCAGTTTGGATTATCTTCTATTTTTTAACCGATTAAAAAAGTATCAGTTTACCTCTTTGTTCCCACTCTGTGATTTGGTGCAATATCTATTGTATCTGTAGCTGAATCGTGTCTTACTGCCAGACCTAAATCTGCAATGCAACATGTTCCATTTTTCTTTACTAATATGTTTTTTGATTTCAAGTCTCTATGAGCTATAGCTGGTTTACCTGAAATTAAAACACACAGAAGTACTATTAATATCATCAACCAAATCAACTCAAGGCACAAAAGATGACACTCATAGAATAACAGGACTGGAAGGGACCCTAGAGTCTTCTAGTCCAACATCCTGCCTATGGATTCTTACTCCATCCCAGATAAATGATTGTCCAATCTTTTCTTGATAACCTTCAGCAACAAATTATTATTTCCATTGATGGAGCTCAAATTATTCCACTTTGAACATACTATA
Organism: Ophiophagus hannah; assembly: GCA_000516915.1. Lineage (NCBI taxonomy): Eukaryota > Metazoa > Chordata > Lepidosauria > Squamata > Elapidae > Ophiophagus > Ophiophagus hannah. The sequence goes on from AZIM01001552.1 coordinate 133,282, forward strand.
TAAAAATCTAATTCTCCACATAACAGTCTAATGCTGGGAAAGACTGAAGGAAAAGAGAAGAGGACAATCAGCATTAAGATAGAAGAACTCTGTGGTGCCCCACTGGAAGACCTGAAAGACCATATAAAGGGCAGTTCATGATGAAGAAAAATCTATCTAAATCCTCATTAAAAGTTGATAATGACTTGATGGCAATTAAACTAGATTTCCTATTATATATTAAAATTCAGATTTGTTAAATTCTGACAATATATCAAGATTTACTAAATAAAGATGAACAAGCTTTAAAACAAGGTTTTCAAACTATAAAGTGTACCTCCCTTGAGATGCAGATGGGAATCCAGGAGAGATATAACTATATTTTAGTTACATTGTTGGAATAAATCTATGTTCTCCAAAGTTTCATTATTATTTCATTGTTCATTTTGGTGTTCGGATTTTTAGGCAAGTCTACATTGAAAGGAGATTGATGGTAGGAATTTAGGAATTCCTGCTTTAAAAGAATTACAATTTAATCAGAATGTTATTATCTGAAAAAAGATAGCACTTCTGCATATTTAAGCACTACAAAAAAGAAGTATTTAGGCAATAAGTTCATATTCTCAAAATTATCCAGTGGTTATAATAAAAAGTCTAAGATTGATGGGATAAAATATAGATGGTCACCTGAGATGAACGACCATTTTTTAATCTAATCCAAATAAACCAGTATTTTATAACATAAAATTCACAAATAATGATTCCTATACTTAGCTATAATTTCTTAAAATACAGTATATCGCTATACATGATCACCTGAGTGATGCTGCCTCTGCCCTCTTGCGATGCCTGAAGGTAGTAGGGATCTGGATGGAGGAACAACAGATTTCAACTGGACCCTGGCAAGACCAAGTGGCTTTGGATGCATGGAGCCTCAGGATCCAAATGTTTGTCATCCTTAGATCTGGACAGAATTGCACTACCCTGATCAGACCCAGTTTGCAACTTAGGAGTTCTCCTGGACTTACATCTCCTGGTCAAAGAGCAGGTAGAGGGCAAGACTAGGAAAACTTTAGCAGAACTCCAGTTTCTGCATCAGCTGCAACCTTTCCTGAATTATGATTCCCTGTGCTCAGTTATTCAAGTCTTACGCATCTCTTGACTGGACTATTTAAATGTGCTCTATATGGGGCAACCTTGAAAATCCATTCACAAGATTCAATTGGTGCAAAGTGCAGCAACAACAGCAGTCTTTGGGACTCTAGGATGTCTAGGATGTCCCATGTAACACCTCTGCTCTGCAAACTTAACTGGTAATCAGTCTGCTTCTGAGTGCAGTTCAACATGCTGTTTTTGACTTTTAAAGCCCTTAAGGACATAGGTACAGACTACCTGATGAACCACCTCATCCTGCTAGGACATGCCTGTCCTACATGTGACAGAACAGAGGGCCTATTTCAGATCCCATCAGCCAAAGAGCTCCATAGGTTGGGATCCAAAAGAAGAGCTTTCTTTGATGCATCATTGCCCTTTGGAACATCTTAACTTCTAAAGTAAAATCTGCCCCCACACTCCTATCCTTCTGCAAGAACCTAAAAACCTCATTCTGCCAGTTGGCCTGGAGTCCAAATGGGGAGAGTGCACACTGGAAGTGACTGCTGGATTGATGGCAGACTCCAACACCCACCCACCCTTGTTTTCTTCTTCTCTACCCCATCCATACTTCTTTTTTTGATAATCTTATAGTTGTATTTCTCATTATGTTCCTTTTCATTGTTCCTTTTTTTTGCTTTATTATTTTACTTCTGTTCTGTTTACACTTTTCATTTCTTCCTTTTTATTGTTGTAAGCCACCTAAAGTTGCCTCATGGCAAAATAGGCAGCAAATAAATGTAATAAACAAATAAATAAGGAAGAATCAGTGTAAGAACATTGTAAAAAAACCTATGCTCAATCATTCGATGTCGTGATTTTTTAAACAAAGTTATTGTGAATTTCAAATAAAATTAGTTTATTGCAGACCAAAGGCTAGATGCAATAAAATACTTCTATATAACAGAAAAATATTAAGTATAATAAAAAATAATTAAGAGGAGATATAACAAAATAGAGCAGAATAAATACATACAGTATTAAAAAAAATTAAAACTTAATTAATGATGTGGTTGATTGGTCAAAATTGGGTGAATGGGAAGGTATTTTGAGTCTTTTTCAGAAAGAAAAAACATTAAGTAGAAAGAACACTCCCTACGCAGATAGGGTTATTGAAGGTCTGCCTAGAATCCTTGTATAGAAAGCAGCAATGTACATCTTGCTTAAAGAGTTTCTCTCAAACCCTCTGTAGTTTTATCACATGGACCTAACTGAAGATATAAAAGACTGCTGCAGGCGATGCATCTATTTTGGCTAATGTGAATGCTTACAGAATTTCAGAATTGTAATGGATGATAAATAAGAGGCTGGCACAAACCTTTTCAGAAGAATATGATCAATATTGGGATATGACACTGCTTAAATTTGTTTGGAGATCTATATGCCAAATTTTTTCTTTGAGGGCAGTTGTAACATTATAAAAACCTAATAAGCACAAACTTTCTATATAGAATCCCAGAATCCCATACATGAATTTTAACTAGGGCTTTTTAAAATTATCTCTACATACTAATGGGTCAAATCAATACGAAATAGAATTAACATGAGTCAAATGTAATTAGAAGAAACCATGATCTAGCATTGAACAAGATCATGCCTGTTTCTACATGCAAGATGGCATTTTGGAACTATCCATATATCTCAAATTAATGAATCCAAGAATATTAATCTTTGAAAAGAGTAAATTTAGGAGCCATAAGGAATTTGAGAGACTACCTTTGTTTGGAAAATCTTAATTTTAGCTAAAATAAATATACTAGACTACAGTAGATTTACTATTCTTTACTAGGCTTATTAGATTTTTTAAAAATCTGGCTTGGCTCCCACTGTCTTTACTGTGTCTCAAATACAACATGCTAGCTCACCTGGTAAAAGATATATAGAAAAATTTATTTAGAATAGATGATTAAAAGAAAAGATAGAAAATGAAAAAGAACTTTCAGAAGGAATATTCATGAAAATAGTGCTCCTATGGGTTCAGGAAGAAAAACTACAGTAAGAAGGAAATAGTGAGGAGAGGTGTTTCCCACTAAAACTGTAATTAGTAGATATTCCAAAACTATTATTATCCATGCAATCTTTTTCAATCTAAACATAAATCACATAAATGTTAAATCAAACTAAATTGCAATGGAGATTATTAAAATGATTTCAAAATGTATACTACTGAGAAAAGATGTACATTAACAACTGAAACAAACATTGGTTACCTTGTGTGCCAACAATCTCCATGTGAAGATGTGCAAGTCCACTGGCTGTTGATAATGCTAGCTTTATCATTCCCTCTACAGTAACAGTATACCTGTTCAAATAATCAAAAAGAGAACCATGCTCATGATAATCTGACACTAGCCAGAGTTGTGTCCATGTACCATTATCTGCGAATCAAAACAGAAAAGGAACAATTAAAATAAATCCAACACATTGGAAAAATGACTGCATATCTAGAGATCTCTGTTAAAGTATTGAAGTTTGCAGATGATACATCAGTCGTTGGTCTCATAAAAGATGGTGATGAGCTTGCCTATAGACAGGAGGTTGAACAACTGGCCCTGTGGTACATCTGGAACAATCTGGAGCTGAACATGCTTAAAACTTAGATGAGAGTGGATTTGAGGAGGAGCCCTTTCCTCTACCACCTCTTACTATATTCAACAGCAGACTATCAGAGTAGAGTCCTTAAAGTTTTTAGGTTCTATAAGTTCTATAATTTTCCAGGATTTGAAATGGACACTAACATTAGAATTATCATTAAAATGAAAGAATGTTCTTGTGTAAATTCAGGAAGGGCAGATTGCCCCAAGAGCTGTTGATAAGAGTTCTACAGAGGAATTATTGAGTCTGCCAATAATATTTCTATAATTGTCTAGTTTTATACAGCAACCAAACAGGACAGGTAGAGACTCCAATGGATAGTTAGGACTGCAGAAGAAACAACAGCAACCAATCTGCCTTCCATAGAATATTGTGCAGATCAGAAGGACAGCTGAGAAAATCCCTACGGACACTTCACATCTTGGATATAAACTTTCAGTTCCTTCCCTTCGGATGTCGCTATAGGGCACTGCAACTACAAGTTGCCAAACACTGCAACACTGCAAGTTGCCAAAACAACTAGATAAGGTTTTAGGATAGGGTTTTTCCCCTCCTGCTATCACTCTGCTGAACACCTAATTCCCACAAAACTGACTTATGTCTAAGTATATTTATCTGTCTTATTTGGTTGTAGTATTATTATTATCCTTCTTTACTTAATCCTCTTAATTATTACTCTGTTGCTCTGAATGTATGAGAGCTTCTGCATTGCAGACAAATGCATTGTATGTCTAATCACATTTGGTCAAATAAAGTATTCTCTATTCTATTCTTATGAATAATATTAACTATTTTATTGTAATCGGAATATTAATCATGTTATTGCAGTCTACTTGTATCAAAAATAGTGATTGCAAAATTACACACATCAACTGTTTAAATCCTAATGAAGTCATGGAGATTTAAATAACCCACATCTCACTGCATTGAATTAGCAATAAATATATTTCAAAAAATCCAAGATGAAAAATATGTCTACAATCCAGATAAAAATTTGTTAAACCATTGCAATACAAACCATTTGTACAATCAAAAGTCCTCATTGCAAACAATTTGCTTTAGTTCTTTTAATATCAATCTATAAAATTACTCACACTTGAAAGGTAAACGTTTCTTCAAATTGAGGCTAACTCCTTGTACCTTGATGGACATAGCCTTTGGAAATGATCTGGAAATAACTTGCTATACCTTCCAGGATTTTTTTTATTTTATTTTCCTGTCTAGTTTATACTCTTAGTATCTCCTTGTGGTCATTAATACTCAAGTACTTGGATTGGCAAGTGCTATTATTCTGTTAGCCTTGCAAATAAATCTAGTGCAATTTATTCCAGATAAAGATTTCCCATCCTTGGCAATTGTCATTGACTTTGGGTTTTAACTCTTAAAATCTTCTGCAATGGCCATGCTTGCTGAGGAATTCTGAGTGTTAAATTTGACATACAAGGACAACACCCAATTTAGCAGAATAAGAGATACTTAATATAAGCATTTAAGAGAGATTTGAACATAAACACAAAGCCATTACAATTTTGTTTTCAATGAACAAAAAACATTTTTCAAAAAGTTGTAATTTTTCAGATTTTTTGGGGGAATATGTTTAGATATTATGTCATTAATATTTCTCATTGAGAAATGAGAAATCCTCATCTTACAACTATTTATTTAGTGACCGTTCAGTTATAATGGCACCATAAGTGACTTATGTCCAACTTTCACTTATGACCAATGCAGTATTCCCATGGTCACATAATCAAAATTCAGGTACTTGGCAAATGGCATGTATCTTGATTGCAGCATCCTGAGATCATGTGATCATCACTTAGGGCCCTCCCACATGGCTTCTGACATGGAAAGTCAATGAGGAAGCCAGTAACAACTATAAAACATGTATAGAAAACCAGATTCGCTTAACAAATACAATTTAACAACTATAATATTTGCTTAATAACTGTGGCAAAACGATCATAAAAATGGGGCACAGCTCACTTAACAATTGACTTAAGAACCAAAATGTTGGGCTCAACTGTGGTCATAATTTGAGGACTACCTGTATATAAGAAGAAGTTACTGTATATGATAAGCAAAGTATTTCTGGATTGTAACAACCTTTATTGTCTGCAGCTATAAATCCAAGAATATTCTCATGACGGAGCATAACAGTTTGATAGATTTCAGCTTCACGAAACCATGAGCGTTCTTCTCTTGAAGAGAATATTTTTACTGCCACTTCTTCTCCTCTCCATTTTCCTCGCCAGACTTCTCCAAAGCGACCTTTTCCAATACTTTCTTGTAGTACAATTGTTCTTGCAATTGTTCTCTGAACAAGTAATGGCAAACCTAAAAAAAAGTTTTTTTTATCAGTGATAAAGAACCAATTAATCAATCCAGGCTCTTCCTCCTATCAAAAGACTACTAAAACCTCTAGCTATTTCTAATTCTAGTTGGCCATGCTTTTCCTTGGTCATAAATAAAGGAGACTAATTCTACTTCGTTAAAAAAAAGGCAACTTGAAATAATAGTTTAATTTCCAGTAACAATAATAAATACTTTTGAGCAGCTCTGGCTGCATTAATCTCCAATATTATTCTATTGCATTTGCTGTAAATATCCAAATACTTCAACATTTTTTAATCACTGCAACATTCTACTCCAATATCTAAGGAGCCGTTATCTCTAAAGATTCTTATTACATTTCCACTAATATTTGAATGTGTAATGTAAATCAAGTTAAATGGATCACAAAATCTATTTAAAGCTGAAATAATTTTCTAATTGGGGTCTAACCAAATCTGGTTTATATATCCTGTTTGTCCTTTGAAATAGACCAGGCCAGGAAACATACTCCACAAATCTGGGTGGACCTACACTTTTAGCTTGAACTGATTTTTTTTTTACTCCTCTCCTCTTATATTCTATAGATCCTCAGATTTCAACAGCTGTTGGGACTGGGAATGCTGTCTGTAAAGTAAATTGTAATATCACTTACTAACAGCAATTCTGACAATCATGACTGCTGTCATAATTCCAGGACCACACAGGGAGAGATGAGAGTCCCAGGGAATGAGTGTGGAGAGGAAGAGGATTGTGGCTGGCTCAATGAGGGGCACAGGTGAATGAATGCTATAGATACAGGTAGGACAACAGAGGCCATGGCCAAGTGCTATGGATGCAGACAAGCTGGTGGAAGACATGGAAAAGCCAGCGGAGGCCACTGGTGAAGAAATGTGTTGCTTTAGACAGGCTATATGACAGAATCGGGTGAGCAGGATGTGCTACAGAGTATAGTATCTTGTATCCACAACTGGCTCCTTGCAAGCAAAATAGTGGGAGCAACTTGTGACCTTCTCTAACAGTTTCTCCAATGATTTTGCTTGTGGAAAGCTGCAAATGATCTTGTGACTGGCTAGCTGCAACATTGCAATTGCAAGCTAGACACCCTCACTATGATCATTGTAGGGATGTAATGATGGCTGGATTTTCAAGGTCCAGTTATAAGTTCATTGTAAGTGACACCGTAACATTGAATAATTGCTGAATGGATGGATATAAACCAGGGAACACATGTAGTGAATTATGACAGCTTAGCTCTTTTGTATGCTTTCACTGTCTCAGCATTTTCTTACAACTATTATAAATGCCTTATTTCTCCAAGGACACCTGCATGGCTTCTCTATAGTACTCAAAATATATGACAACCAATGCAACATGGTAGTTAAAAATTGGGCTAAAGATTCTAAGCTCTCTTGAGCCATAGAACCTTGACAAGTGACAGTGGGCTAATCATTCCCACTAGCCCAAAGAGGATTGCTGTGGGACAAAACAAGAGGAAGGAGCTCTATGTATGCTGTCCTGAATTTCAGAAATAAAATTGCAATGTAAAAGTAAATATATTAATAAGTAGTCCTTGCTTACCATAGTAACCACTTGTTCAGCAACTGTTTGAAGTTGCAGTAGTTTGAAGTAGTGCTGAATCAGTATTACTTACAATTGGTTCTTGAAGTTCTGCCTGTAGTATAGCCCCCATAATTGACTATGATTATCAATTATAGCTTGGGAACTGGCTCACACATTGGTTATTATTTGTCACCTTCCTTGCCACTTCCAACAACCAAGTCAATGGGAAAGCTATCAGGAAGTTTGCAAGTTGTTCTAGTAAGTCTCTCCCACCTGGTAGCAACCCCACCACCCAAAATCACACACACCCCTCCAACAATCTACATCCTGCCTCATCCATAGCAGTCACATTCAGATCAAACAAGCTTGTGCACCCTACTGCCCACATGTATAATCTCCCTCATCTGGAAGCAACCATTTACCTTTCTGCTGGCCTGCTTATGAGCTACCTGGGACTTACAGCTTCCATCTTCTCAAATGATATTGGTTGGTGGAAATCAGCAGGAAATTGCAAGGTGGTTCTTGTTAAATGATCCATGCTTTCTGCTGAATGACAGCAACAGGGACTGCTTGTATTGTAGTATCTAAGTGATGTGGTCACATAACTTTGTGCTTTACAACCACATTGCAACAGAATTGCAGTCCCAATTATTGATAAGTGAGGATTATCCATATATTATAAATCTTAAGGATAAAGTATAGTTAGGTTAGGGTTTTATCTACAATAGGGCATTAAATTTGGAAATACCATTAACCTTAACCTTCAAATATTTTTTTATTCTGAAAGTTAATCAAGACAGGGATTTCCTTTTCCATTTGACAATATAACATGCAAAAGTCTCTATGAATAAAATAAAAAAATTTTTCGTGTAACAAATGAAACTCTCAACAACAAAAACCCACCTAGAGCTAAATCCCCTCAAAATATATAGCAAGTTTCTATGCATCCTTAGCATTATTAATAGTATAACTTTTTAAAAACCATTTACTAGAATATGAGAGATGACTACCTGATCCTGATCCCGAAGTGGTCATATCATAAATTAAATCTTTTAAAGTAGTTCCCTCAGATATAAATGGTCGCTCCATTGAAGGATCTTCTTCACTTGGAACTCGATGGTGTATGAATGTACGATTATGGCAGATATAAAGAATCAACATAAGTGAAATACAAAGAAAACAAACTGGCCCAGCAATGGCAGCAGCTAATTCCACAGGTCCAAGGGTAGAAGAAAACTTCCCTGTTACAGGACCTAAGGATGTAAAAAGGGAGCACAAAAGATAAAACAAAGAACTCATTAGTTAAATATTATATTGAGAACTTGATACTGTGTGAAATGAAAGACAATAAAATTGTGCTTTATAGATATGTTTCTCAGCTATCAATTTTCTGCTAGTAAAACAAAAGATTACCTGGTGTTGGAATTGGAAGATCTATTTTATTGCAGAAGTCTTTATCACAGCAATGAGGCACTGTAATTACTCCTTTACTTGTTGAAATAGCACAAACAAATGGCCTGTCTTTGGGAAATAGATCATTTTCTGCAAGACACATACTATTGCGCTGAATTTTGTTTTTATTCCGTGTCACTGAAGTAAGACAGAGCCCATCTGTTGTACATGTGAAGTTCTCTTTTGTACAGTGAAGACAAAAACACTGCAAGGCTGTTTAAAATAAAAATGTTCAATATTAGTGAAGTTTAAATTGTTAAATAGTATCAACATTAAATAATGGCATTTAACTCCAAAAAGGCACTAAACTTAAATTTACTTTGTAAATAGCTGAACTCTACTGAAAGCCTTTGTATTCCATTGATAAGACTCAGGGACAAAATGGCTCAACGAGTTTTCACATAAAAACTCCTTCTATCATGGTTCTGCTCATTTAATAGGAAAAAAATTAATTTAATAGGAAAAAAAAACAGCATTCCACACATTTTTCTTTAGTATAAACCAGGGGTCTCCAACCTTGGCA
>AZIM01001552.1:150593-162240 GCA_000516915.1 Ophiophagus hannah
GCCGTCTCCGTGCTGTACCCGGGTCAGAAGTCCAATTGGCACGGATCTAGATAATCCGCTTCATGAAGATTGTTGTAATGAGATTATAAGTGGGTGGGGGAAATGGAAGAATGTGAACAAAGAGAAACTATGGTAAGTTTAATAACTATATTTAACAATCTTATAGAATACAATTGAAATGAAATATGAGAATTATTTTAATGAAATTAATGTCAGTTCTTTATGATGAATTGAATAGATTAATTTTTGGTCTGATGAGGCAAAGCTTCAGCTTTGCCTCATCAGACTAAGTCCTCACTGATTTAATTGTTGGTTTCATGGTTTTAAGTCTTTGCCTGTAGGCAGGTACAAGGTGAATCATGCTGTGATCAGTGTCTCACAGCTGCTCATGATAAGACCTATAAATATCTTTTACTGTTGTGTAGCAGTGGTCTAAAGTATTTTTGCCTCTGGTGGGACAATTTACATGCTGGAAATATTTTGGGAGCTCTTTCCTTAAATTTGCTTGATTGAAATCTCCTAAAATGATGGGAAGGGAATCAGGGTGTTTGCCTTCAGCCTCCATAATCTGATCAGCTAGAGTTCATAATGCCTTGTTTTACACAAGCTTTGGAGGAACATACACAGTATTAGGAGAAATGAGAACTCATGTGGAGAATAAAACGGCTTGCAGTTGATATGTAAAGACTCTAAGTTTTCATCACAGAATATATATATTATAGTTATACCCTGAGACCAGCTGTTGTTGATATATAAACATAATCCTCCACCCTTCGTTTTACCTGATGTCTCTTCAATTCTGTCTAATCTGAATATCTGAAATCCTGGGATGTATATGCTGTTGTCATGAATTTCTGCATTAAACCAGGTTTCAGTAAAACANNNCCACCCCCCCCAAAGACACCCCCCCATCAGCTGGTTTTCCCCCCCCCGTCTCTCTCTCTGTCTCTCTCTCCACTCTGTCTCTGCGTCTCTCTCAGAAAGCTGAGGCTGGGCCAAGCTAGGAAGTCTCTTTAGGGCTCTTGGAGTATCTTGGATACTCCTTTTATTTCTTCTTTTTGGAAATCCAGGCTGGCTGAGAAACGATCACCAGCCGCGGCAGAGGCTTCCCTTTGGGTGACCCTCCTTCTCCTTCTCTTTCTCTTCTTGAGACCTCGTCAGCTGTGGCAGGGCCGAGAGGATGAGCACAAGCAGGGAGACCCTCCTTAAGCAAGCAGCCCCCGCGCACTTTTGCTGCACTTTGGCTGAGCTCAGCCGCTCGCTTGAGGGTGTCCCTGCACGTATGCACCCTTCCGGCCCCGCCATAGTCAGCCAGGGAGTCATGAGAGGAGGGGGGAGGGTCGCTGGGGCTGTAGTGTAGGAGCGAAGCAGTACCTGCCTTCATGCCACATTTGTGTGTAAGGCAGCCTTTGCTTCCTACCGCTTCAGGCTGGAGCTTGCGCCCTCCGTGTTTTGCTGAAGAGCTGCCAGGGGGGACGACACAAGAAGGTGATGNCTGGAGCTTGCGCCCTCCGTGTTTGGCCGAAGAGCTGCCAGGTGGGACGACACAAGAAGGTGATGGCCAGAGCCTTAGTGCAAGAGAGAAGCCACGTTCTGTTAAGACCCTCCTTAAGCGACCCACTTTTAATGCACTTTGGTGCTCACTTGAGGGTCTCCCCGCACGTGCACACCCTCCTGGCCCTGCCCCCTGGTCAGGGGGTCACAGGAAGAGGAGGGGAGGAGGAGGGGTGGGTCACCAAAGGGAAGCCTCTGCCATGGCTGGTGATTGTTCCTCAGCCAGCCCAGATTTCCAAAAAGAATAAAAGGTGTAGCCAAGAGCCCCAAAGGGAGCTTGGTCCCTTGGCCCAGCCGCAACTTTCCGAAAGACACACACACACAGAGAGGGGAGGGAGAGAGACATAGACACCCAGAGTGATACACAGAGAGAGTGGGGGAAAGAGGGGGGGAGAGGGGGGAGACATACACAGACAAATACAGAGGGAGACACACATATGGGGGGGAGATAGGGAGAGTTAGAGGAAGATAGGGAGAGGGACACACAGAGACAGAGAGAGAGATACAGAAAGGGGGAGAGAGATGAGAGAAATACAGAGGAGGTGAGAGAGGGGAAGATAGGGAGAAGGGGAGAGAGGAGGAGATACAAAGAGAGATACAGAGAGGGAGAGAAACATAGAGGAAGCAAGAGAGAAGGGTTTTGTGGCTGGGTAGGCATGGCTAGGGGGGTCTGGGTGAGAAGGGTTTTGTGACTGGGTGGGAGTGACATTGAGTTAGCCACGCCCACCCCAGTTTTGTGGCTCCAGGTTTTTTTTTCCTGTGGGAAATGGGTCCAAATGGCTCTTTGAATGTTTAAGGTTGCAGGCTCCTGATCTAATAAAAGTAGCATAGTTTAAGTTGGATTCTTATATATAAAACAATCCATTGATCTTTTTTAATCCAGCGGATATAAATTCCTTTCCTAATCATTTATTAAGTATTTATCACCTTGTTTCTTAGTAAGTGTTTTTTGAAGGCAAATTGCATCTAAATTGAGTTTTCTCAGGTAATGAAATATTTTTTTATGCTTAGATGGGACATTTGCCCCATTAATATTCCATGAAATAGATTTAATTTCCATCTTTGGACAAACTGGCAAATTCCTGTGCAGACATCTCAGCCGCATCTTCTTCGGTGTCAACTTTTTGAGATACGTCTGCCTCTAAATGGAAGAATTTCCATTTCTTCAACTGGATCCAAAATTAATTTATGTCTAGACAAGAAGTCCTGGCTTCCTCTATAAAATTCAGTCTAACTCTTTGTTCTTGATAGGTAAGTATCACTCCTTCCAACTTGTCCCAACAGAAAGGAATTTTTATCTTCTTCAAAATATCAATAAGAGTAGGCTTTCATTTTTCTCAGGATTCTAACAGGAATTTCCTTCAAAGCAATTATATCCACATTTTCCATTCTTAGTTTGGGTTTAATGTGGCAATCCAGAATGTGTTCCCTCATTCTTCTTACAAAATGAACAGACATCCCTTGGTAATTTTCTCATAGTACTGAGTCTGGAACTCACTCTGTAGAGTTTGTCTATCTCAAGATTGAGTAAGTTTGCTTCCCAATTAATTAACTGGACTTTAATTATTTAATCATCCTTACTTTGATGTCTCTTCAGAACATTAAGGGATTGCTCTAAATCTTAATTGAAGCTCTTTCATCTGAGCCCCCAGAAGCACTCTCCCATCCAGATCAGCTTCAAACAAAATGTCATTCTTCTCCAGTTTGTGCTCCAGATCTACTCTACCCTTCACCTGTTTAATATCTCCTGTCAAATGTTGTATCTTCTCATGGAAGCGTGTTGAGTTTTAATAAAAGTTTTGTTCCCATTGCCTGAATGTGTTTCAGCTGTATATTCATCCAAAAAGGATCTTAAAGATTCTGTATCTCCTGGTGTCCTTTCTGTCCTTTCAGAATATAACAAAGATATAATTATAACATTAAATCCAATAGTTTGGGTAGTGCTGCTGGAAAATTAAAAAGAATCTGCAATGCTAGGAATCAAAATTAAAATATTCATAACACTAACCCATTTATCCACTTGACTGCTGAATTATTCTTACACATAATCCTTGCTTAATGATGGTAACTGGGTCTAGAATTTCCATCTCTAAGTGATGTCACATAAAGTGCATTGCTTTAGTCACAGCAATCCCAGAAATCCTGACCACCATCATTAAGCAAGCATGTGACCATGACTTGTGACTTCCTGCCACCTTCCCATAAGCCACATCAATGGGGAAACTGGCAGAAGTCGGAAATCCTATGCTGCTCAGAAGTAGGACTGTGAGTGAATAGGTGCTACAGAGTGAAGCCAAGCGGAGAGTGTGTGCTGTAGTATGAGCATACGTTGGTGAATGAGGGGGTGCTGCTGTACCCCATTATTGCATAGGGGAAGGGTACTTCAGACTGCATAAGTCCATGAAGGCAGGGGAAGGATGCTGCAGAGAAAGTAGGGGTGTGTGAGGAGGTGGTGCTACAGTGCAAACAAGCATTATGTAGTGCAGATGTGTGCTCACTACACAGTGTGAGATCCACTCTCCATATTGGGGCTGCTTGGGAAAATCTTCCTTGCTGGCTTCCTATTGACTTAGCTTGTGAGACCTTCCCCAGCAGGGAAGGTCAGTAGGACGCGGCAACATTCATTAAATGCAAGCTAAATGCCAAGCACCCTGAAATGGTTTGGGAGAAAATAAATAACAAAGAAATGATAAAAAAAACCTGAGCCTGCAACAGGAATGTGAGTGGGTTTAAGAAGAAACCTTATGTAAGTTAGAATGTGAATTGCCCTTTTTATTTGCAGCACTGAACTATAGCACTCACTCATATGAACAGATTATAACACTAATATATGTAATATAGATGTAACAAAATTCTGCTATCTTATGTATCCAATACATTGCTGAGCCATTTAATTCAATTTGAACTCTATATAGCTCCATTTATTTAATCTGGAAATCAGAACATGGAGATTGCAAAGTATTTCTGAAGTGTTATTGCTTGGATCAGAGTTCGTAATGTATATAAAGAGCACAGGAGAACTACCAGAAGAATAGAAAAGAGATATGGTTCCGATCTACAAAAAGGGGAAAATGGACAATCAGCTTGATATTAATACCTGGGAAAATCCTTTTGGGGGGGAATCAAGCAGCAGATTTATGAGCACCTAAAAATGAACAAGATGAATACTAGAAACTACTATGGGTTTGTTAAACATAGATTGTGACAGGTAAAGTTTATTGCCTTCTTTAATAAAGTGACTAAATTAATAGACCAGGAAATGCAGTGGACATATAATAAACTTCAATAAAGGATTTGACAAAATAGGCCATAGCTTACTACTTGATAAGATACCAGTAGAACAATGTGGAATTGACAGTACCACCACCAAATGGATTTCCAGTTGTCTGACTAACTGCACTCAGCATGTAGTCATCAGCAGAACTACATCTAGATGGAGTGAAACATCAAGATTCTGTCTTGGGCCTGGAGATAGGAAACCCTGGAGAAAAACCAGAAAAAATGGGGAAAAAAACAGGTTTTTTTCCAGTTTTTTTTCCAAGATTATTTTTTTCCAGAATTTTTTTTTAAAGAATGTGAAATATGTTCTTTTCCAATGATAAATAATATGACATGGTAATCAAACTATATAACATGAAGACTTTAATGAAAGATTTCTGAGACTTTTTTTAAGTCTTAAATTATTGCAAGTTCTCTCAGCAAATCCTGAAATATACAATTCAAGTAACATTGCACACTTCTCAATGCAGTTCTTAAACAAGAGAAATATGCATCTATGGGGGAACTGCAGGGAAAAGGCTCCAGTTTAGTTTGNNNGCCAGGGGGGGGGGGGAAATTGTGATACATCACATGGTGTGACACCACGAGTTTGACACCCCTGCACTAGATTACCGGTATAAGTTTCTGTCCTCCTCTCAGGCAACTGATAGGTGAGAGGGTAAATTTGTCTGCAAAATTAGTTTTTCTTTTGTAACTCTTAAATGATTCCTATTAATGTTCTCCACCAACACAGCATAATGTTTACCTATAGTCTGATGAGTAAATTGGTTTTTCTTTTCCTCCTCTTAAAATGGTGAGACCAACATCTAGAGTTTGGAAACATTTCCACAGTGCAATTTCTGCTGAGATCAAAACTGCAATTTTCAAATATTGTTAAGAAGAAATATTCTTTTCCAAATAGTACAAGGATGACAAAACACATCTTTGGATGCCAGAGGTCCCCTAAAGACATTAAAAAATACTTTATGGAATTAAATGAGGAGGACCAGAATGAAAATATAAGTAGCTTTTCCTTCCAGAGTTGTAATTCTAGAAACACTCTTTCTGCTGCTTCTGGATCATCACAAGTGTTTTTATACCAGCAGCATCTTCTGTCTCACAAAAATATACAATACCTTCATTTATAGATAAAATGACACCTGAAAATCAGGAGAAAATTGATCACACCCTTTTTTTGTTGTTGCTTTTGAGGGAAAGGGTTGTGGTTACCCATTTTATTGCAAGCATAATACTTTTATATATACTGCATTTCATATAACTTGTAAAACTACTCCACATTGAACTTTCTTTTCAATTTTTCCAAAATTTCTATTTTTTCTGGAAAAAAGACAGGGAAAATGTTTTTTCCTCATGGCTTCAAAATTTCCGGAAATTTACATCTCTACTTGGGCCTAGTATTCTTCAAATTTACAGATGACACCAAAGCTGGGAGGAAATGCTATTTTGGAAGATAGACAAGAGTCACAGGGATCTTGATGAACTTGAGCATTAGGCACTATCCAAAAAGAGGCAATTCAGTAGTGAGAAAAGTAAGGCCATATACTTAAGCAGGAAAAACCAAATGTGTAAATACAGAATGGGTGGTGCCTAGCTCAACAATAGTAACTGTGAGATGGATCTGGATGCCCTAGTGGTCCACCAGTTAAGTATGAGACAGCAGTATGATGTAGTTCTAGGTTACATTAGCAGAGGAATAGCATCAAGATCATGAGGAATTGTAATACTACTTTACACCACACTAGAGAGGCCACACATGTGATACTGAGTACAATTCTGGTCATGATACAAAAAAGATGCAGAGACTGTTAAGAGTTTGCAGCAGTCCAACCAGCACATAAGTAAATAATTCAGGATTCATTTATAGAAAAAAACCTGTTTATATACAATAATATAAAACATGATGCATGTATACAATACCCACGCAGCTCTTGCAACGAGGTAGCAAGGACAAGGACAAGAAGCAGAAGCCAGAACCACCGGAACTCAGAAATCACAGAAGCTCTATATTTATACAGACCNNTTACCCTAAGCCACGCCCAGTCTCCAAGCTGTCTGACATGGCTCAAAATAGGTGCTGTTTCTTAGTCACCAAACAGTTCCCATTGGCTGACTTGTTGTTATGGCTATCACAGCTCATAATTTCTTATATACTGACAGAGACCCTAGAAAGCGTGCAGAACAAAGCAACGAAGATGATAAGGGGCTTGGAAGATACATCATAATGAACAGCTGAGAGAGCTAGTTATGACTCTAGCCTATCACAAAAGAATTAGGGTGGCTTGATACCTGTCTTCCAGTACTTAAAGGGCCATCATAGAGAAAAGGGGATCAGCTTATTTTCCAAAGCACCTGATGGCAGGACAAGAAGCAATGAGTGGAAGCTTGTTAAAGAGGGATTCAACCTAGAACTAAGGAGAAAATTTACTGATAACGAGAACTATGCATCAATGGAATAGCTTGCCTTCCAGAGTTGCAGAAGTTACATATTGCTGGAGGTTTTCAAGCGTAGTTTGAAGGAGTCTATCATAATCATCAAAAGCTCAAGGATTTATCCAAAGAAACTCAGAAAATTCATTCTATACAAAAATGTTACAGCGTGTTATTATCCTTTACAAGCTTTTGTCTTCACAATCAGGAACCGTCCCTTAAGTTCCAGTTGTAATTATTGTACCTTTTTATTGCTTGCCCCCCCTGTATATGTTGGATACAAATTAAAATTAAATTCCAGGAAATAAAACTTAATTTCTCACCAGCTTTCTCTTTATAATATTTTCTGAAACTTTTAAGGTGTTTCTTTTACTGATTTTCCCAACAATTCCCACTAAAATAGCATTTTTCCCTTTAAAATATTGGAATCAGGTACATGTTTTAATTCAGCCAGGGTTGTTGTTTTTTTAGGTTTGTGGGATAATTTAAAAAAAAAGGAATTTTCTACTTATATGTGACAATAGCAGGAAGGCTTCTTTATATAGAGATGAAAGGACACACAAGGTGTACAATGGAAGAACAGATGATGAAATTAATAGTTGGTGGAGATGGCAAAATCGACTGCATTGATGAAAAAACACTAAATTAGTTTCTACCTAAAAAACACTTTTTGATTTGTTTGCTTGGAACTGGAAAAAAAAATCAAAACTTTAATATTGGAATTTAATAATTATAGAATTACTATAAGCTAAAATCCATGGTACTTCAAAGATTAATTAATTAATACTTTTATCTGTACCAAAAGTGAAGTTACTCTTTTCTGTACCTTTTTTTGTTTGCATTCCCAATTTGGCTTTTTTCCTGCTCTGTCCCCTTTTTCTTTTAACTTTCCTTTTCCTGTATCAGTTAAAATCAAGGATCAATTTTCTTGACAATATTATATCCATTCTTGAAGCCAAAATTTTTGTTACCATTGCAATAAAAATTTAAGAGATGGTTATAAACTATGATATCAGGCAAATATTTGTGACATTAAGATCATAGAGATCTTAAGAAACTATGTTTCAAATTTATTTTTTTTATAAATGATGGCACTTTGAAGAGATGAATTACAATTTTTATTTTTTCTATATCAAATTGGAGCATCCAAATGGATTTAATGTTTAATGTTAATTATAAAAGTTAAAGTAGACCGCTGAAATTGATTTGAGGATGCATTATATAGATGTATAGGAACAGTGATTTTATATTAGATTTGTGTAGTTATGATAAAAGAGAAAAACTGAAGAGCAATGTCAGTAAATCCAATACTTAGGCAAGTACTCATTCTCCTTCAAATAATATATAAAAAGATTGAAAAAGAACTCAAACTTTATTAATGATGCTTTGTATTCTTTAAGAATATTCTATATAATTAGAATGCAGAATAATTAGAATAATTAGTCTCAATTTCAGGATAATGACAACAGCTGCAGATGGGCATAAGATGTTTAAAATCAACAAGGAGGAAATTGAATTAGTTTGACAATTTATCTTCCTTGGATCCAAAATTGTTCACAATAGTTCTATTCTTGAAATCAAATGCAGGATAACCTTAGGTCGCACTACAATGGTTAACATGAATAAAATCTGGAAAAAGAGAGATATTTATATAAATACAAAAAGCAGGCTAATTACAGCAATAGTCTTCCCAAAATGATGTATGGGTATGAGAATTGGACACTAAGAATGGCTGATCAAAAAAGANTGAGAATTGGACACTAAGAATGGCTGAAAAAAAAAAAAAAAAAAAACATCTTTGAACTGTGGTGCTGATCATAAACTATCATATATACCATAGAAAGCCAGAATAAGCTAGAAGCGGAAATCATAAGACTAACATCATTTACTTTGGCCATGCCATGCCTGCAAATTCATTGGAGTAGGCAATGATGCTATGAATGGTTAGTGGAACAAGTGGAAGAGGCAAGCAAACAAAGTGCTGGCTTGATAGAATCAAATCTGATTCAAAGTTGACCATCCAACAATTGAAAGAAACTGTGTGTGACAAGATAGTATGGAGAGCACTTGTCTATAAAGACTCAGACCCAACTAAATGGTTAAATAGTATTCATTTAATGTAAAAACTAAACTTAACTAAAATAAAAACTTACCATTGTCTAATAAAATAACATTATCTTGCAAGCTTTCTGCATTAACAATGTATGAACAACTGATAAATTGTTAAATTGCCAAGTGTGGGGGAATTAATATAAATATTGAAATCAGTCTTGTCATTGAGGTGGATGGAGTATGAATTCAATAAACAAATAAAATGTAATACAGATTATAGGTACCATTAATTTTTGTAACACTTTGAGGAAATGTATTACATATTGCAAGGAGCAGCCGAAGGCAATGTTTAGTGCCAGATACCTAACAACTTCGGCAGTGAATTGATAAAGAAATCAAACTCAGACTCTATAATTCCCCACCGTCGGTCCTCAGATAGGAAGTACGTACGTCTACATTAATAAACGAATATAATCTGCCCATCCTGCAAGTCTAAGAGAAGGAGAAGATACAGGGAGAAATTCGGGGCTTTCCTTGCCTGCAACAAGATTTATTCCAGATGGTAGAGTTTCTACGAATATAACAGTAATGTTCCATGATGAACTGCGCAAACACAAAACATTGATACGATGCATTGCGTCCATACTCTAGAAAAGGAGCGTTCTAAATTCTCATCTTATGGGATTCATTTTCTAAGTAAACGGAGACGGCGAGCTCTTGTCGATGACCTTTTGTTTGCTCGCCTGCTTCGAACAGAGAATGGAATGATAGAAGACTGTATTACTCCATCCGCTATAATTATGCTTAAAGAAAGCCGCTAAATTGCTTTGAGCAGCTATTGTCCAGTCTGCTGCCCTAGCGGTTCCTTGCCCATGAAACCCGCACCCTTCCTCCTTCGACCATCTCATAACACCCTGTTCCCCGACGCTCTTAGTCCTGGGCGGCTGCAGAAGCGCCATGTTCCTTAAAGGGAACAGACTGGACCGGCCCAGTTGCTCTCAACCAGTCTCATTTTAAGTACCATACGCGACTCACCCGTT
The DNA here is from genome assembly GCA_000516915.1 of Ophiophagus hannah. NCBI lineage: Eukaryota > Metazoa > Chordata > Lepidosauria > Squamata > Elapidae > Ophiophagus > Ophiophagus hannah. The sequence continues at coordinate 160,946 of AZIM01001552.1, forward strand.
GCTGCTTCAGGAATAAGGAAAAGAAGCAACCCAGTTGCAGTTGTCATCGTCAAAGCAACTGAACAGCAAAAACTTGCAAGGAAGGCCTGTAACAATCTCCGAAAAGAGACTGCTAGCGCCGCCATTGTCCCGTCCAAATACCACAAGCTTCTCCTCCCCTCGCAAGCAGCTCGTAGAAACAAACACAACCCTCTGGCGCCGCATCCAAAACCCTCCCACTTTTTCAGAAACTCCCTTCTGCGCGACAGACAGGATAGTAACCCTTCCTCTTTCCCAGACGAAGTAATTTATCTACAAAGCAAGGTCATTTCATGATTGGACAATTCTATCACGAGGCTCCGACCGCATTCCGCCCACCTTCTCCTTTACTTGCTATAGCGGAAAAAAAGTATAGAACAAACCTCGAGTTCGACGTCAGAGAAAAGGCCTAAATGAAATACTTAATTGCAGCGTGGGCGTTCTTGCCCCAGAAAAGAGATCGAGTATGTGCTCTACATTAACGAAAGTTTGTAAAGTGCTCTATAATAACTTTCTTCTCCTGTTTTTCGTTATTCCATTAAAGTCATAGGCAATTTATAACCATAACAATTTTATTAAATGGTCAGAGTCCCATTAAAACTAAAAGAGACCAAATGCCATGTTTTTCAACAAAGCAGGAGATAAAAATATTGTTAAAGCTATACAAAAATTACAGGATTAGTAAAAAATAAAATTTAAAAGATATAAATAATCTAAGGAATAAACAGGAAAAGAACCTTGGGTAACAATTTTTGTATTCCAAGCTAACCAGACTCCTTGGCTGAAATGGTGGCTATAGAAATTACATAAATAAAAGTTAAGAATGTAGGTACTGTATATCTAAAGCAAGTTAACCCAGTCACCAGTTTATAAATCTGTACAACTGGGCTAAACAATTTAGTGGTTAAGGTATCATGGTAAAAACAGAACATCTTTGTCAAAAGAAGGACAATAGAAACCAATTGTATGGGACAAGAAAAAGGTTTAATATCCTTCTATTTGTGTGTTCCAATCAGGGTACCATCTCACCAAGTTTCAAATAGCTACAATATCATATTGTTGGAAGAAAAATCCTTCTGGGTTCAGTTCCAAGTGGGGGAAAAAGACACTGGAAACATGGAGGCTGTTTGGAAAGATAGTTTAATGGTGGACAAAACCATATGGTTTGGAGCTCCAAAGTGAAAAGAAGTATCATGTGCTTCAAGGTGAAGGAAAAGAAGGAAGGGCTGATAGGCTGAGTGTGACTGGCTTTTATACCCTCTGTTGGGATTTGAATT
>AZIM01001552.1:196677-209025 GCA_000516915.1 Ophiophagus hannah
TTCTATTCTATTCTATTCTATTCTAGTGCTCTCCAATCTGACCTAGAGCTATTTATGGTATTTTTGGGGTATGGTCATGCTGCCAGTTATATTTAGTTCAAATATTAAGCTAACAGGTCTGTATTTTCCAGGTTCCCCCTTCTTGCCTTTTTAAAGATGGGGGGTTTCTTCCAATCTCAATTTTGTCTTAAATGATAGTAATCCAAAAAACCATAAACTGTTATAAAATCAAATCTATAAAAAGTAGTAGGATTAACTAAAAATTAAAATATTTCATTAAATTTCAAGCATTAAAGAAAACATTACTAAGATAATGTACTGCGCTAAAAATTAAGTGTAGTTATTTAGAGAAGCATTTTGTTCCAGTGGTTAAGAAACCAAAGAGTTTCTATCCTGCCTTTGGCATGAAAGCCAGCTGGCTGACTTTGAATCAGTCACTCTTTCTCAGCCCAACAGATTTGTTGTTGTAGGGAAAATAGGAATAGGAAGGAGTATTAGGTATGATCACTGCCTTGAGTTATTTATAAAAATAACAGTGGCAGGATTAAAAAATGTCTAAAAACATTTAAATCTAAAAATCAAACTGAATACTGCAAAGTATAAGACATACTTTCCCCCCCCAAAGGAGGGTGAAAATTAGGGTGCCTCTTATACATTAAATGTAACCCTGCCCACCTGCTGGCCCCCACCTTTCGACCATTTTCGCCTTCCTCGCATCACATTTTAGATCTGTTCCAGGTTGCAGGGATTGCCATAGACGATCGCCTCTTCCGTGCCTTGTGTTTTTGGCCTCTGTTTGGGATTGTCGCCGCTGCCCAGAACAGCCCAAAAACGCGACACCCAAAAGATCAGCTGCATGGTAGAAGCTGCCTCTCTGCCGCAAAGAAGCGCATGTACGCTCACAACCAGCGAACCTGTTGTTCTCTGGGAACAGCTGATTGGGGTATTCTGGGAGGCCAATCTTCCTGCCAATCAGCTGCTTGTGCTGAATCAGGCTGTGATAATGTACTGAAGCTGACCAGGCTGTTTGCTAAGGACACTAGCCAGATGAATACCGATGGNNNCTGGTAGGCAGAGGCAGATTTTTTTTTTCTTATTTTCCTCCCCAAAAACTAATGTGTATCTTATACTTCAGAGTGTCTTATACTCTGAAAAATATGGTAATTGGAAATTACAGTATCCTAATCCGGCATGAGTCATGTGAAACAGCATTATCTCTACAATATCTTATAGAATGGGTGCTGCTGCATGTTGCATATGTCATGATAAGGTTAGGGTGACAAAATTATAGGGAAATGCAGAATTTGTTATACAATCCAGTGAATATTGAAAAAAATCAAGAATTGCAAATTTCTCTGTACAATGAGGAGAGGAAGCTAGGCTTGCAGTTTCAATTTGTGTGGCATTGTGCAAATTTTCCTGGAAAGGGATCTGTCTAGAGATTAGAGGCAGGTTAGAGGCAGGTGTTAAAAGTGAGTGTGAACAAAGGCCTTTCCAGGGTGGATTGAGAAATTAGGCACTTCCAAACACATATACAAAGAATGCCTCCTGAATTTAGTGTGGTTTATTTTGGCAGCAATAATTAGATTTGTAGTGCAATGTTTTGGAAAATGTTGCCTTTGAGTTGTTTGATAATTAAAGGATATACCTTTAAAATATATATAAGAATAGTTTCATAATGTTTTTTTTTTCTTCAAAGGTGTTTTGAAAAAATCTGATGGCTGGGTTGGCTTAGGGTGCTGTGAATTAGCCATTGCTATAGAATGTCGACAAGCATGTAAACAGGTAAGTGTTTGTTAGATTCTCTCTTTTGGGGGATGTATATGTGGTGCTAATATAAGAAAAAAATAGCAAAATTTAACAGCACAGACCTGCCTTCTGAAACATTTCTATTCTTTGAAGTCTTTTCTCCATGTTTTCTGCTACAAATTGTTTTGAACAAGGTGCATTGCAATATGTAAGTTCCTTTCACAAAATGGCTTTTTTTCAGTGGATGTGTTCTTACAAAAGCAGTAATCTACAAAAAGGGGTTAAGGAGAAGTGTGTCCCACTTTCTTACTGTATAGTAATCAGAACTAGAGAACTTGCTTATTAATCAAAACTATAGAATTACCTATGGCTTAACATGTTGGTTGGATCAGACATGTGGATTGGAGTGGAGGGCCTCTGATGTCCCTTCCAACTCCCAATTCTATTCTGTTGTTCTGTTATTCTTTCTATGATCGTGTATATCCAACCTGTCAAGTCCAAGGAAGGTCTCGGAGATTGGTCTAGAACAGGGATCTCCAATCTTTTGGACCTCAGGACCACCAAATTCATAATTTTAAATCCCACGGACCACTAATGTGAATCCAGCATGCTGCTCGCTGAAGTGCCTAGACTCCCACTGACAAGATGGGGTCCTTCAGGCACTTAGCTTGGCTGCCTGTTTCTGCAACCTTAAATACTCAAAGAGTCATTTGGACTCGTTTCCCACAGAAAACAAAACACCGGGATCTCTCATCTCTCTTTCTCTCTCTCATTTCTCTCTCTCTCTTCCCTCCCCCCCCTCTGTCTCTGGAGGTGTGGGGGGGAAGGAACCTCTGAACTGGTACTGGGTAGTGGGAATCTGATGTCCAGAGGCCGACAAACCATGTGCTGAAGACCAGGTGGCTGGCAGGGAGGTGGGGCAACAGGGGTGATATTGGTGGTGGATGGACTGATGTGCATGTGGGAGATCATAGCATTGGAGCCCTTCCCGGGTGTTCCCTGGCCTGCAAGGGGGTGGGGTTGGGGGAAAAGCAACCTCTGAACTGGTGTTGCCTTTTGCCATTGTGCATTGAGGAGGCTGAGCAGCTGCTAGCGATGCCCTCAGATGAAGATGTTGCACGGGGGAGGCTCAATCCCTCCCCTCAGGAGCTGCAAAGCGCTCACTGTCCCTCTGGCAGCTGCCAAGCCTCCTCCTTCTCGCTGGGCATGTGAGCACTTCTGGCGAGGAGGAAGAGAAGCATGGTGGGAGGAGGCTTGGCGAATGCCAGAGGGGCAGTGAACGCTTTGCAGCTCCTGACGGGGGGGGTGTCGAGCCTCCCTTTCTCAACATCTTCATCTGAGGGCATCGCTGGCAGCTGCTTCCTGCGGCCCAGGAGGTTTGCGCTCTTCCTGCTGCTGCTTGGCCTCCTCGATGCATTGAGGCAGGAGGCAGCAGCCACGACATGGGGTTGCTTGGGNCCCTGTTGCCTCACCCCCCCGCCAGCCATCTGGTCTTCAGCACATGGCTCGTCAGCCTCCAGACATCAGATTCCCACCACCAAGCACCAGTTCAGAGGTTCCTTTCCCCCAATCTGACCCCCTTGCAGGCCAGGGAACACCTGGGAAGGGCTCCAATGCTGCAATCTCCTGTGCGCGCATCAGTCCATCTGCCACCGGTATCACCTCTGTTGCAGACATAGGTGTGCTGCGGACCACCAAAATTTTCTCACGGACCACCAATGGTCCACAGACCGCCAGTTGGCAACCTCTGGTCTATAAGACCTCCAAGGTGCCTTCCATCTCTATTATTCCATATTCCATGTTCTATGTAATCTGAACTCTGAATGAATTATTTCTATGGAAATTTAAAATGAAATCTACAAAAAGTTGTTTTCAGATTCTGCTTCTGCAGATAAAAAATAACAATTGTTCTGAAGTTCCACAATTCTTTAGCTTTTTCATTTTCAGTTATTTTATTTTGTGGTGCCATTAATTCTTGCTTGCAGGTGAGTGGTATTTCTTCAAATAATGATATAAACCAATTGCCAAAATGATTCACTATAATGCCTGTAAAAATTATGATGTGCTTTTTAATGAAAAATTGGAGAAAGTTGGAAAAGTAGCTGAAAATGAATAGATTAAAATTTTGTGGGATTTCTAAATAAAGGCTGATCTTGGCTCATAACACATCAAATAAAACTAAGGTTGAAAAGAAAAGGGTGTTAATAATTGATGTGACAATACCAGGGAGTAATAGAAAAGAAGACAAAGAATATGAGCAAATCAGAAAGTATCAAGATCTGAAAATTAAAATATTATACCATAAATGTACCTTATTGGTCCTAGTGGTTATCAGCACACTGTGTGCCATATCAAAAAAGTTGAACAGCAGTTAGAAAATCTGTACATTGACAAAACTTCCATCTGTGAATTGCAAAAGGTCACATATGTGGATCTGATCCACATATGTGGATTTGATCCACATATATACACATGGATATATTACAACATCCTAGGTTCTTGGGAAAAATTTATTGTGTATGAAGGCAAACAGGAGCTAAAGATTTGGCAGATGTGACTCCATATTGTGATAATGATGATATTATCTGTTGAGTCATGTCCGACTCTTGGTGATTCTATGGCCCAGGTTTCTCCATATCTTCGACCTTGCACTGCTTCTTTGAGTTTTTCTATGCTCTGGGTGATGTCAGCTTTGATAGTGTTCATCCATCATGTTCTCTGACAGCCTGATTTCCTTTTATCGCTAACACTTCATAATTGCTTTCTCCAGTGAATTCCCCTATGTGCTGTCTAAGGAATATGCAGGGGTCTTCTCCAGCACCCTAGCTCAAATGAATCAATTTTCTTCCTTTCTTGCTGTTTTTAAGGTCTAACTTTCACAATCATAGGTAGCTATGGAGGACACAATAAAGTAGACTAACCCAACGACCCACAATCTTTTGGGCACAATCTTTTGGAGGGTGGTTTTTCCACAACTGAAGTCTTCTCATGCTGACTGCATCCCACGGATGGGGCTTCACTTGTTGGTGTGTCCGGTTTCTGGCATGCTAGGACCTGATGTTGTTCATGGACCGGGGTTTGGGAATCCCTGAACTAACCTACCTTTGGTTGCCAAACTGGTGTTCTTTCTTTTCCATATTTGGCTCATGTTCATCATTTCTGTGCGACAGAGTGCAATCCGACATTTTATGTTTGTGCTGCATTTACCACTTTGAGCGATCTGCTCAAAACATTAAATACATTAGAGAAATAAGGAAAGTGTATATCAAAGTATATGAAAGATTGTTGATGTTACTTTCTCCAATCTTTATCCTGAATTTTGATTTTTCACGGTCTAGTTTTCTCATGATGCATTTTAACATACAGGTTGATTAAGAAAGGGGAAAGAATGCAACTTTCTCTATCTTAAGCCAATCAGTGTCTCCATATGGTATTCACACAGTGGCTTTCTGATTTGTGTACATTGATTTCACTTACTTGACCAAACCTGCTGATATTCTCAAGTCTTGTAGGACTCTCCATAACTTCTCATGATCCATACAATGGAAGGCTTTCTTATAGTTGATGAAACATTTAAATGATCTTTTGATATTCACAAGATTTTTCCATAATCCAGTGCTGATTTCAGTAAGGTCGTGGGTATCATGACCTCTTGGAAGCTGGTAATCTAGTAATCCATTTCGATGGTTGGTGCTATTGTTGTATAATTTTAAATAGAATGTTGCTGATGTAAGGAATGAGAGCAATTGTGTGATAACGGGAGCAATCTATAGAGTCTCTCTTTTTCAGCAGTGGAATGAACACTGAGTGTTTCCAATCCTCTGATCACATGTCTCTAATGACACTGGTGATACAGCTCTCGGTAATTCTGCAGGGATAATGTCAACACCTGGAGCCTTGTTGCTTGGCAGTTAGTTTATCACCCATATGGTCTCCTCTTCAAGGATAGCCAATTCTATTTCTATTTTCTTGTCAACCTTAGGCTAGGCTCCTTTGCTACCTGCATACAGTTCTTCTCCTGTTCTTGATGCCTTGTTGGTCGGACAGTTCTTTTCCTTGTTTGTTTTTAATGACACCTTTATGAGCAATGAATGGTGCTTATATCTTTTTGATTTGCACAAAAGCGTTCCTCATGTAACTGTTCATATGGTCCTTTGTCCCAGTAAATTTCATTGACCTTCCTTTGCCTCTGGAAAGCTACATTCAGTCTTCTTGCTTCTTCCCATTTGCCCCCTTTCTTGGCTGCTTTTCTTTGCTCAGCTATTTTGATGGTTTCATCTGATAGCAACTTGCACTTTTTGTCTAGCTCTTATATGGTATGTATTCTTTTGCAATTCTAATAATGGTTGTTTGAATTTCCTGCTACAGTTCATCAGGAGTCTCCTTAACAGTGAATTCAAATCTATTTTTTTTCTCAGTTGTATATGTAGTAGTGATTTTGTTGACATCAAACTTTGTTGATGCCTTTTTGATTTAGTTTGACTTTAATCTTTGCCAGAAACAATTAATGATTTGAGTCACAGTTAGCACTTGGATATATCAAGAACAAGGATTGAACTGGCCATGTATAACTGCATAGGACATAGTCAATCTGATTATGGATCTCACTGATTATTTGGTGAGGTCCAACTGTATAAGTGGCAGTTGTGCTGTTTGAACCATGTAACTATGGTCCTAAATAGATTTTCTTGGCAAAATTGTACCAAACAATCACCTGCATTGTTCCTCTCACCAGTCCAAAATGACCAGTGATGCCTGTCTCTGCTTGTTGGCCAACTTTTTCACTGAAGTCACCCAAAATGTAAACAATGTCTTTTTTTGGGTACTTGTTTCAGAATTTCTTGGACTATGGCATAAAAGCCCTCTATTTCAAGCTCTCAGCAGTTGTTGACTTGGATAACTGTGATGTTGAGGGGATTGGCATGAATTTTGATGGTTATAATTTGGTCCTTGACAGTTGAGAAGCTTTCCACTGCTCTAGCAAGTTTTTTGCTTACGATAAACACCACTCTATTTGTTTTCCTGGTATCATGTCCTGAATAATAGACAGTGAAATCCTCAGACTAGAAAAAGTCACTGTCTGACTAGTGTAGCTTACTGACACAAGGAGATCAATTTCCAACTTGATCATCTCTCATTTGACAATATCTAATTTACCCTGACTCATTGCTCTGACATTCCAAGTGGCCATCTGATATATCTCTGTACAACACAGACAATTGCTAACACCTCTGGCTCCCTCAACAACTAAGATTCCTTTTGTCCTGCGTTGGGAACCCAATCTGATATGTTTGAGAACCTTTTCATAGAAATTTCTTGACAAGTTTTTTGTGAAGTAGATCAGCAGGTCTTTCTCCAGCCCTGTAACTCACTTTTTGACAGCTGCCCAGGGACAGCAACTGCCGTGGTTCATGTTAACCCATGTGATGACCAATCTGGTATGGAATTCTTTTTCTGTTGTCTTATCATGGTAAACGGGTTGTGGATACTCTTAACCTGGCTCCTTAGTTGAGACCTGTCTGGTTTGTGTGACCCTGGTGGCATACCTCCAGCATAGCTCTCAACCTTAACAGAACATATAAGTTTCTCTCCCACAACAAGGGGGTATTTATATGGGGGGGGGATATTGTGAACAGACAATAATTATTATATATAAAATTATTAATTTTTTCTTGTAACTGACATTGGGGAACCTATTAAATACTGCTTCATATTTACAATAGTGGCGAATATCTGTAGCTTGGGTGTAGGATGAGGGTGAAAGTTCATTCTCTGAGTTTATGGGTTGCTTTCTGAATGTTTCGTTACTAGACTAGGTAACATCTTCGGTGGAGTTTAACTCTGCTGAAGAGGTTACTTAGCCTGGTAATGAAACAGTTGGAAACCAACCCACAAGCTTGGAAAATGAACCCTCACCCTCACTGCCTCACATTTTCCCCACAAAACAACCCTGTGAAATGGGCTGGACTTAGAGTGAGTGACTGGTCCAAAGTCAGTCAACAAGCTTTTATATTTAAGAGAGGCTAGTCTCCTGATTTCTAGGTCAGCACCTTAACCATTGCACTGAAGTGGTTTTCAGAGTCTTACTCTGTCTTGTAGTTTTATTTATAACTGAAAAATTAAGATTAAAGGTGAGGAACCTGCAGTTCTCTGTATTTTCTTGGACCACATTCACCATCATGCCTCTATGGCTAGAATGATAGAAGATACGTTTCAGCAGCATATGGGGAGGGGGGAATCTTAGACATTGTATATGTGTTTATTTTGTGTTAACTAGGCACCTTCTCAAGTCTCTTCCTCCCTATTTTTGTGAGCATCTGAGTTCCTAAATTCATTAGCATCTCCCAGCTATTGTCACCATCCACCAGAACTGGAAGGATTGATTAAATTCCAAGATTTATAATCATGCACAGTAAATGATTCAGATTTAGTGCTATAGTAGAAATATAGCTGGTGACATTTTAAAATTATCACAATTCTTATCTATATACTTTCTAAATTCTGTTTTTGAATAGTCTGAAAAACATATTGATAATAAAATTTATTTTAGGCATCTTCAAAAAACGATATTTTGAAAATTTGCAGGAAAGAATATGAGGTAAGCATTTTGCAGATATTATTTTCTTCATAAGTAACCTTATTTGGTGTAGATTGATTATAAAGTCTGTCTATAGAGTGTAGAAGAAAATCATGCTATTTTTAACACTATTAGGTTGGCTTTTGCCAATCTGATTTGCAAATAAGTGCCAGCAAAGTGAACCTGTATTTTTCCCTGCTTCTTCTCTGTAATGTTTTCTTTTCTTTTTAATATAATAATTTCATATAACCTATACACCAACAAAACCTTGAATCATGAATCATATGTTCTTGTAATCTGGAAGATTGTAGCCATAAATGCTTGTGTTTGATTTGATGTATATAAGCCAGTGGTTCTCAATCTGTGGTCCGCAGACCCCTGGCAGATTACAATGTCATCATAGGTGATCTGCGAAGGCTTAAAGAAATGTTATGAATTAAATCTTAAATTAAGTTTTGGGGGTCCGTGGCCATGGTCATAAAAGGTATTTAAAGGGGGGGGGCTGTAGTAAAGAAAAGATTGAGAACTGATATAAGCTCTCTTTTGTATTTGATGTTTTGAATAAGAAGGCATATTATGCTTTTAAAATCTTGCTCAAACCTTGAATGGGATGTTTATTGGCCCTGTTCATTCTTATTACCAACCATGCTAATCTTGCTCCCTCTACTACTTTGCCCAACCTAAAACTGGTTTTTCTGTGTGCACCTTTCCAGGTCTTTTTTCCCTACCACTCAAGGGAAGACTATGTTCCAGTCAAGGTTTTGTTAGTCGGTTGCAATAAAAATATTACAGACTAGCAGTGTGAAACTCAAGGCTCATGGGGTGCTTAAATCTGGCCCGCAGGGCTGCCCTGGAAACAGCAAAGGACCGGCCTGCGATGCCTCTGCCAGCGAAAATGGAGTTCCGGAGGGTTGCATGCAGCCCTTGCAAGCCCCATTTTTGGCCACAACAGCCTCCTGCATCTCTCTGCCAGCAAAAACAGAGCTTGGGGGAGGNCCAAGGTCAAACACAAACCTGATGCAGCCCTCAATGAAATTGAGTTTGATATCCCTGCTACAGACTTTTATTATAGTGTGTTTGTGGACTAGATCCTACATCACTAGATTTATGGTCTGTTTTTTTAAAATAATGCTATAAATGGCCATGGAATGAGAAATAAAAGCAAGTAAATTGAATAGCAATATGTAGTGATAATTACCTTGTGAGGATGCCTTCTTACTAGGTCTGAATTAGCAGAAATTGATTTATGGAACCTGACAGAAGGCATTCTTAGTAGAGTTGTTCCAATTATGGAATTTCATCTGTGTTCATTTGCAGCTGGCTCTATGTTTTGTAAGTAAGTGTCAGCTGAAAATTGTTTCTACACCAGGCCTTTGTACAGGCAGTCCTTGATTTATGACCATAATAGATCCTGGAATTTTGGTCATAAGTAATTGTGGTCATTAAGCAAGGTGTCCATGTAACCATCTCACTTAACAATTGCAATTCAAGTACTCCCTGTTGCAGTTGTTAAGCACGCAAGAGTGCCTGGGATGAGAGAGGCCAGACCCCCATGGGCATGTGAAAATCTGGTAAAGGCCAGAGGCATCTGCCACCTAGGTCCGCTGGCACATGGACCCTCTGTTCATCCCACCATGCCCTGGTCCACTTATCTTTCTGTTTCCTAACTCTATCTTTCATGTGAGCTCCATTCTTGAAATAGTTTGGAAGGCTTCTTCATGAGATTTCTAGATCTCTGATTTCTAGATCTCTTCCTCTGAGAAGAAATTGCTAGTAAAACTGTCATTTTGAAAGACTTTGGGCCTCAGCATTTCAGAACGCTGAAATATTAGCATTTTGAAAGGCTCTGAACCTTAGCTTTCTCTTCTGCAATCCACCTCTTTTGCTAGCATCCTTCTCTCAGAATGAGAATTCAAAACTGTCAATCTGAAAAGATCTTCTCTAGCATTTCATCAGATTTTAGACCTATTCCTCTGATGTGCAGGAGGATTTCCCTTCCTGCATAGAAGAAGGGATATCCTTGATATGATGTGAGAACGGATTTCATAATCGCAGGGCACTGGACAATTGGTTGCAAATATGAACAGGTTGCCAAATACCTGAATTATGATCTTGTGGCCAAGAGTAGTATGTTGTTTTATGATGCCCAGAAGTACTTTATGGGCCATAGAGCATCTGTTCTGTGGTTGTTGTAACTGTGAACTTTGTTAAATTACCAGTTGTAATGTGAGAACTAGTTGTACTTATTTATTTATTAAATTTATATGCTGGTGATTTCACAATTGAGTGACTCTGGATGGCTTACAACATCATAAACACAAGAATAAATATTAAAACATTAAAAAACACTAAAACATTTAAAATAACAGGAAATTGGGTAAATATATTAGGGCTGTCAAACTCATGGCCCATGGGCCAGATGCGTCACACACTGGTCATGCCCACACCCAATTTAGCGAAGGGGGAGAAAAGTCACGATACGTCACTTGACACCACTGTGACAATGCGAGTTTGATGCACTATATGAATGAGATAGGGGTGTTCTTAATCCACTAGCTAACTCCAGTTTGGAATTCCCTCATTGGGGGGCCCAAGCCATTTGGTAGAGCCAAGTTTTGAAACCCTTCCAGAAGGCTGAGGGGTGCGGTAGATCTCATCTCCAGTGATGTTCCAGAGGGCAGGAGCCATGATGAAAAAGACTCTTATACCCAATGTATTTCTTTCCTGTTCTGGTTTTAAGCTATTAGAATTGTTTCATTTTAAGGTGATGAATGTTTTGATTTTAATATTATTGTATTTGTCTGATTTGATATTAACTGATAGCTATAAGAAAACAAATGTTAACAATTATTATCAATACCATTTATTATTAGCTTCTTATTTATAAAACATTGTTGAAAATGGTACAGAGACTTGTACTTGTGAATTGATGAATATATGGGTGTTGTTATTCTATCTCTGCCAAATGTGGACTAGATCCATATATTCCTGGCTTTTATAAAGAGTTGATGGTATGTGGTTACTGGATCTTGGAAATGATCAGTTCCTCACTTTAGGAGGGGGTGGCTTTGACATTCTAATTTTTCATCCAGAAGCCCTCCTTAGATTCAGCTATAATCTTCCCTTTTGTTAAATAAACTTTTTTAAATAAACACTTTAGGGGAAATATATTATATGGACCTTTTTTTCAAACAGGAGTTCATGACAAATACTTTAGCTGAAGATGAGATGAAAGCAAAAAGAAATTTACCATGAGTGGTATGAGCTAGGCTGAAAGTTGGTAAAAAAAGAAAAGAAAGTTGCTGATAGAAATTCCTAAACTTTTGTTGGAAGCCATAAATCTTAGACTACTGTAATAAAGTCCGGTATTTTTAAACATACTTTTAGAGATTTTAGCTAATGGGTAACTTTTTAAAAATGTTCTTTTCTCTTGCTAGCAGTTACTTTCTGAATAAAAGTCTTCTTTATTCAGATGCATAAAAAGTATGATTTGAACTTTTTCCATAGCATCAATTTTTTTAAGAAAAAGAATCAAAACTGAATGTGGTGAAGTAAGAAAAATTATGTTTGTAAAGAATGTCTTGACTTTTGTGTTGGGTATAGTGAAAAAAGGTATCCAGGGGTAGGAAAAAAAATGTAGCAATGGTTCTGCATTGTTTCTCAGATGTCTTAATGGATACTTAACTACATACTAGATATTAAGCTAGTTGATATTACAATAGAATCTAGGATTGGATTAGATTAGGCAAAGGTGTTTCCTTTTTAATCACAGTCTTACTGTTTTGCAAAGCTTTGGATTAAACCAAAAGATTCTATTCTTAGAATCCTGATTTAGAAAATTGGCTTTTAATTTGAAGAAATACTACCAAACCGTTTGATGAATTGTAATTTAAACATTTGCAATGAAATAGACTTTTGCTATTATGGTAGTTCACAACTTATAACTGATTCCGTAATAATCATTGGAAGTTAAAATACAAATATTTTATCTCAGAAATTCAATGTAGAGAAAAGTAAAGTCC
>AZIM01001552.1:246528-256703 GCA_000516915.1 Ophiophagus hannah
TCACTTAACAAATGTTTCATTTAGCAGCATAAATTTTGGATTCGGTTGTGGTCTTAAGTCGAGGACCACTTGTATTTGATGAGGATTATAAAAAATGAACAAGATGTTATGGGCTCAATATTTTAAATTTAGCATTGGATTACAATAATTCTTTTTATGTAAAGCATGAAATCACCTTTCGGAAACTCTAAAGAAGAGATTAGGAATAGATGTTCACTGAGAAAATCTATTTATTTGGTTGCTATAAGTTGAAAATGACATAATGGTACATAATTCATAATATACATCAGTCCTTTTTTCCTTATTTTAGGCAAAACCCAGTTTTTTTATCTAAAGATGTACTTTATTATTATTTATTATCTATATCTAAAGATCATGAAATTGTCGCCTTCTGTTTGCATGACTTTTTCCTTGAAGGCCTACTGAACTCTTCAGGAGCTGCAATGCCCAGTCAGATCAAGGAGCTATGAATGATATGAAACTTTGGGAAAAAGGAAGCATTAAGATGCCTTTTATAAATATACCTGTACTTGATATTAAAAAATGCCAACCAGAAATGTGGAAGGCAGTTGCTTGTTCACTGCAAATTAAACCGTGTCATAGTAAATCTAGAGGAAGTATTATTTGCAAGTAAGTAGATTTTTAGCATTTAATAGCTACGTTCAGGCATTTTTCTTAATGTTAAAACTAGATAGCAAAAGAGGTTCCATGCACATCCATACCTTCAGCTGAAAAATGTAGAGGCAAATATGCTAATGTGTCATATCTCATAAAAGTCTGTGTTCATCTTCAGGCTAATGTAAGGGCAGCTGTCATTCAGAATTTTCAGCTGATTATGTGAAAATCTTGAGAAAGTGTTGGGGAAAACCACTGGGTGGTTCTTCATTCTCTTTTTTTCTTTAAACATTCAGATGCATGAAGAGGGTTAACTTTAGTAGGTTTTCAGTTGGATATACATGTAGAAAAAAGAAAACTAAATGACAGTAGTATTTTAAAATTTATATTTTCAGTAACAAAATGAAGAAAGCATAAAGCAAAACTGAAATTAGAACTAATTAGTGCATTTCCAACAAAGCTTTAACATTTTGTTCTAGAACTGATCCTAAATTTATTTATTAAAATTTATTTATTAAAGTATGTTTTTACCATCAGTTAAAAAAACATATAAACTATTTGCAAATCATTTGCAAATATAGGGTGGAGAGTTGAGCAAGTAGAAGAAAACACAAGAGCAACTATGTGATATATTTGGAAATTCAAACAATTGATTTCAAACGTTTGTGGAAGTCAGAGTTATTAAACCAAGTTCAGATTTGATTTGACTTTCAGATAAGATGGCTGGAAAATTACTTTTTTACAGATTTATTTTTACTAAATTGTGTAAACCTAATGTATTATGTAATTGAATAGGGTCTAGTCAGGTTTTGCTGTGCAGATCCAAACCCCATGAAATTGTGGAGAGGAATAAGCCTATAGACAATCATAATAATGTTCTATGCCACTGGTGGTGAACCTTTTCGGCACGGGAGCACACACACACTNCGTGCACAGGAGTGCTGGAAACCGGCGCACGTGAAGTCCAGCTGGCTGGCACCACATGCATGCTGGGAGCTTCTCTTCCAGTTTCTGCCACTCCCACGCGCATGAAGACCAGCTGGCTGTGCGTGCCAGAACCTGGAAGAGCAATAGGCAACTGCTGGTGTGCCCGGAGAGATGGCTCTACGTGCCACTTCTGGCACGTGTGCCATAGGCTTGCCATCATGGTTCTGTGCAATGTACATAAAATACTTTGGCTGAGCTTCTATTCTGCTTAGTGGTGAATTCGTCTCAGCATAATTTGTGGACAAATTCAAGAACTGTAAAGGACCCATAAGTTCATCCAAGATGTTTTTAATTGGAAAAATAGCAATACAAAAAGAACTGGCAGAATTTATACATATTTGTATTCAGAATGAAGTTATTGGATCCCTCTGCCTTTATAATTTTCACCACGAGGCAAGATGGGCGGTAAATAAATCTAATAAGTAAAATAATTTTAATGAAGTCCCACATGTGACGTGATAATGCAAAGTTCACTGCTTATGTAAGAGTTCAAGATTCATGCTATATTGTAATTTATTGTAGAATAAATAATTTAAGCTACTAAATGCATTAATAGTTTTTTTAGGCAAACATAATTACACACTATATTATATAGGGCTGTGAAAATCTTCAGAAAGAGGTGCTTTGGAACACATGGAAAGGCCTACAAATTTGTTTTCTAACATTTAATTAGTTGTGTCTTTTTTCAGACTTGTGTGGCTGCTATGGAAGGATTTTTAAAAATTGTGTGATTCCATACATTCCAAAACACCACTTTCAGAGACCTAATATTACATATTGATATTTGTTTGTAAAATTGTATGTGCACCTGTACTTTCTTTTTAGTTTCAAATACTGTGCACATATATAATGTGCAAACATTTTGTTTTATTGAAGGTCAGATTGTGTAGAAATTCTCAAAAAATGTGGAGACTTAAGCAAATTTCCTGAGGGACATATGGCTGAAAGCATCTGTGAACTTTTATCTCCAGCTGATGATTTGGAGACTTGCATACCTTTAGATACCTACCTTCGTAAGTACTGAAGAACAGGCCCAGTGAAACAACTTTAGAATTTAAAGCAGTTTATTTCTAGGCTTGACCAAAAATGATGTGAACAAAAGCCTTGGGATAATTATAATTTATAATTATTTTATTGTCATTCAGTTTAATTGCCTTGTAATAATGCCATCTTTGTGATCCCAGAATTGCTGGTCCTTCACAGTGGTCACACTTAGTTTTTTTATTCCATGCAGAGCTCTGATCTAAACATCTCAGAAGTGGTATTTTAATTGGCAGTCTTTCACCTTGTCTGTATTGTACTTCCTTTTAAGTATAGTCATCATAATTTGTTCCTATTTCTTTGCAACAGTGATACTATGATTGGTTCTTTTTTCTGGAGCTTTTTAATGTTCCTTCTGTGTTTAGGTTTTCTAGACTATAGTATACTTTATTTATTTGGCAGACTCTTTCAAAATTTCTTCCCCGAATTTTGATTTCCCAAGCATTCAGCACACTATTATTCCAACCTATTTTATCTTCTGTCTCTTACATTTTATGGCACCCATTACCTCAATAACTTATTTCTTTTAAGAGGGATGTATTCAGACTTCACTCTTGCAGGGAATTTCTGACTCTTAGGAATGTAACTGACATTATGATCCAAGATTTGGCTCAGAGTTCATCTATAATACTAAGATAAATGTCATCCTCCTTTTCTGTTACAGTGATTATTTCTATTTTTCAAGTGCACAGCAATAAGGTCAAATTCATAGTGGTCTTGGAAATGGAAATTGTCACCTTCTAACGGGTGACAGATATACAACAGAGTTGAAAGGGATCTTTTGGTCAAACCCCTGCTCAAGCAGGATACCAGGATACCCTATACCATGTACCAGAGGTGGAGAATGATGGCCTTTTTATGACTTGTGGGCTTCAATTCCCACAATTCCTGAGCCAATGCTGGTTCAGGAATTCTGGGAGTTGAGATCGACAAGTCATAAAGGGGCAATTGTTCCTACCTCTGCCCTATACCATTCCAGAGAATGGCTGTCCAATCTCTTCTTTAAAACCTCCAGTGATCAAGTAGAAGTAGTTCTTGACTTACAACAATTCATTTAGTGACCCTTTCAGACTTGTGTGGCAGCCATGGGAGGATTTTTAAAAATTGTGTGGTTCCATACATTCCAAAACACCTCTTTCATGTGATTTACAGAACCTAATGTTACATATGTAAGGATATTGATATTTGTTTGTAAAATTGTATGTTATTTTTATATGTGCACCTGTATGCTTTTCTTTTTAGTTTCAAATACTGTGCATATGTATAATGTGCAAACATTTTATTTTCTTGAAGATCAGATTGGGCCATGATGTATACTGTACAATGCACTTTTTTAAAGGCTGGGGCTTCAAACACACGGTCATTGTTATCATCTTAATTTGACACTCTACTTCAGAGAGATGCCTTTGCATATGGGAGTATATATAGATAGTCCTCTACTTATTATCATAATTGAGACTTGCATTTCTGTTGTTAAGTAGGGGTTATTAAGTGTGTCATCTCCAATTTTACAAGCTTTTTGCTACAGTTGACAAATTATTGCAATAGTTGTGAATCATGTGATCATTAAACAAATCTGGATTTCCCCATTGACTTTACTTGCTAAAATCTGGCTGGAAAGGTTGCAAATGGCAATCACATGGCCCAGAGATGCTGCAACTGTTATAAATACAGTAAAACAGTTTCTTTTAATCAGAAGCCCCTCAACTATTTTGGGAATAAAAGTTCAAGGTTAGAGTTCATATTGATTAAAAAATGTAGGGCCTGAAGACTTCTGTAGGAGGCACCAGGATGGGGAAGATTGATTTGAACAGTTACTAATTCATTCCTCCTTTTGTCTGTCAATTCTAACAATCTCTCATATATCTTTTTACTATTTTTAATGATCAGTTAAAACAGTGAGTAGTTTCCCTTATACAAACAAAGTCAATTGTTTGTATAAAGGAAATCCTATTAACCTTAACTCTACTTCTAGTACTTCAATGTTGTTTTGGTTTTTGTTGTATAAGTGATGGAGGTTTTTTTAATAATATATCTATGTTGTTACTACCCATAAATGAAAATCAAATGTTGGACTTGCCTTCTTTAATTGTGACATCACCAAAACCTCATATAAACATTTAAACTAAATCTATAGTGAAATAGGTTAAACTAAACCTATAGTGATAGCTCCATGCAGCTGTGATAGGACCAGAAGGCAAATTGAGAGTATTGAGAAAAATTTTAGTGTCATCTTGTAGCTTTACCAGATAAATTTCAATGCAATACCCAACAAGTTTTATCAAGTGATTGCACATTCATTGGCAAATCAGAAATTCAAAGTAATTCTAATCAGGCTCTGTATTATTGTATTACATTGAGTAGTCAGTATTGCTCATACATAAATAAGGGGCAAGATCAGATGTGGGATTCAGCCAGTTTGGACTGGTTCAGGCAAACTGATTGTTAAGATTTTGCGCAGTTCGGAGAACCGGCTAATTGCATCACTAGCTGGCCCTGTCCACCATGTCCCCCCCACCCTATCTCACCTCACCCACCTTGGCTGGTGGCTAGAGACACGCCTGCGCCGAACTACTCACTGGCTCCTTTGCTCGCTCGCTTGCCCAGACCACACAGCCCAGCTGATCTCTGTGCCTCACCCACTTGCCTGCCTTTGCTGCAGCCTACCACGCTGGACACACGGCCCAGCTGATTTCTGCACCTTGTCCATTCTGCTCATCGCAGCTGCCCACAAAGATAAGGAGCTTCGCCAAAGGGTCACCTCGGGGTGGACACAGCAAGGCTTGGCCACCTTTTGGGCCTGGCTCTCGCCATCCTTCCACCCACATGCTGCCCACTCACCCTTCGCCTCTGGTTGCCAGTTCCTGCCTCTGGCCTTCCCGGGGCCTCGGCCTGCTTGCCGCCTGCTCACCCTTTGCCTATGGTTGGAGGACGCGCCAGTTCCTGCCTCTGGCCTTCCCTGGAGCCTCCTCCCTTCATACCACCTGCTTGCCCTTTGTCTTGGGTTGGGTAATGCACAGTTCCTGCCTTTCTAAAGGGACACCTCCCCACCACCACTCGCTTGCTCCTGCATGTTTCCACCACTGTGTCACCTTTTGCCAAATTGGCTCGCTTATCTCCACGGCATTTCCCCTTCTTCAGAGGCTCTTTACTCACTCTCCCTGCTTCTTCCCTCACAAATGCCTCTTTCTTCATCCTGCCACCTTACCTTCCTCCCATGGCTGGTGGCAAAGGGGAAGGCGAGCCAGGGCTGAGCTGTCGCTGTTCAGATCTCTGCCCATATTCTCCACAGCTGCTGGGCCTTGCCTACCATGAGGTGGTGGGCAACCAGGGAGTAGTGACTACACAGCCCGCATCGACCCTCTGCCAGTTGCCTCTGTCTTCGCCCACCTGCCCGGCCTGTGTGCTTCAACTGAGCACAGGCTGCTGCTGTGAGAATGGTGTGAACTGCATTCACTGGAAGGTAAGGCTGATGGCAGGGAAGGAAGATCCGCTCTGGGCTTGATGCATTCAGCTGAAGGGCTGCCTTGGTGGGGGGGAACACAGTGAGGCTCACCTGCCTTTCAGGCCCAGCTTTGGCTTCCATGGGACCTCTGGGTGGGAGGCCTGAGAGAAAATTCCTCCTCCAACAGCCACCCACTCACTCTTCCACTGGCCGGGCTGGCCTGGAAGTGGAATGTCCCCTTGTCGCAGGCTGGATGCAGGGCCTGAGGTGGATGGGAGGGTGAGCAGGCAGAAGCCTAGAGCAGGGCCCAAAAGGANNNCCCCGAGGTGGTCCTTCAGCTGAGTGCAGCAAGCCTGGAGCGAATCTTCCTTCCCCATCATCAGCCTTATCTTCCAGTCCATGGGCTCGCATTGTTCTCATAGTGGCGGCCCATGCTCGGCCAAAGTGTGCAGGCCAGTGGGCAAGGGAAGGGCAGGGGCAGCTGACAGAAGGGTGATACGGGCAGCATAGCCTTATGCTCTCTGGTTGACTCTCATCCCTTGCCCTCTGGCAGGTGAGGCCCAGCATTTGTGGAGAATCCAGGTGGGGAACGGCATGGGAGGGAGCCAAGCGATAACGGCTCAGCCCTGGCTCACTTTCCCCTCTGCCACCAGCCACGGGAGGAAGGTAAGGTTGCAGTCGCAGCCAGCTGGGAAAGTCAAACTGCTGCCCAGCCCAGAGCTGCCAGCGGTGTGGGTGAAACTGCAGCGCATGCCTCGTTTGAAGTTCCCAGCCTTTTGTTTGAAAACTCTCCCAAATGAGGGAGGAGAGGAAGTCCCGGCGCTGGCCCCTTTGTTGGACCTGGAAGCCTTGCCTGCTGGTCTTTCCAGGCAACATGGGGCTGGGTGTGATTGTCCCTTTGCACCTGGTCCCTGGGAGACTGGCCATGAGCACCTTGCAAGCTTCAGCTAGGCAGGCTCGCGAGGCAATCATGGCTACCTGTGCTGGGATGAAGTCGGGGCTGCCCAGGTGGCTTTAAAATTAAATGCTTCCTTTTCTTGCAAGTACGTACAAACATCATTAAAGGGAGAAGTGATGAGTGAAGGAGAAGGGAAGTTCTGTAACCAGAAAAACTGAGAATGAAAACAATGTATTCAAGTTAAATTAGAAGTGGTTCTTTGTGAAGGATTTGTGAAAGTTTTGGAATATTGCAATAAGGCCTAAGGAAAAAAATATAGCAGAAAGATTTAATTAAAAGAGAAGAGAAAGAATGGTAAAACATCCACTAACTGACTGCTTTGAAAATCCCTTTCAAATGTGTTTTCATTTACAATGGATTGGAAATATTTGCTTGACTATATGCTTTAATGTTCAAAAATAATCTTTATCAGTATAAGTAGAGATGTATTCTTCAAACTTTAGTGCATTTTGCAAAAACCATTGTAGTAAACTGAATGCCACTATAGAACATTTCTCACCAAAAATGCAATTTAATGGAGAGTAAAGTAAGATTTTACACTTAGGCAAGAAAAAACCAAATGCACAGGTATAGTAGGTGGTGCCTGGCTCAACTGGGAGTAACTGTAAGACGGATTTGTGAGATGGAAACTTATCAAACAGATCCAACCTAGAAATAAGAAAAAATTTCCTGACAGTGAGAACAATGAATCAGAGGAATGGAATGCCTTCAGAAGTTGTGGGTATATCATCACTGGAGGTTTTTAAGAAAAAAATCTGTCCATAATAGTATAGGTCTCATGCCTGAGCAGGGTTTGGACTAGAAAACCTCCCAGGCCCCTTCCAACTCTGTTATTCTTTATAAATATCTCCATTCAGTCTTACCAAGAGAATGGTAATAAACAATACTTGGAAATATACATCAGGTCTTGTGATAGCAAAATCTCATCTTATTGGCTAGTATCAAGGGGAATATGATTTTGAAAAAGCTTCCTCTCTCACCATAACATGCAAGACGAGGCAAGAGTGGCTGGAAGGGACCAGGAAAGGAGCCCCTCGATGTGAGTGACATCGAGTTGGCCACACCCATCCAGTCACATGACCACCCAGCCATGCCTACCCAGCAGTCATTAGGGCAGAGAAATGGTTGTTAAATTATTTGAATGCCACCACTGGGCAAGACTTACAATTTAAAACATCTTTAATAAGATAATATTTTGTACTACTACTACTACTAATAATAATGATAATGATAATGATAATAATAATATGATATAACAATAGTTGAAAAGAAAAAGATTTGGTTCATTGACGTTGCAATACCTGGTGATTCACAAATTGAAGACACACAGCAAGAAAAAATCACAAAGTATTGGGACTTACAAATTGAAGTTGAGCGACTTTGGAAAAAGAAATCATGTGTTATCCCAATTGTAATTGGAGCCCTTGGAGCAATATCTAAAGGGCTNTATATCCTCTGATGCTAGCTTAACAGTTCCTAGGTCCTTGGTTAGGACTCGAGCTGTTGAGCTACCAACCAGCCCCAAAGGGTGTGAATCTCACTAAAGATTAAACAACAACAACAACAACAATATTTAATATAAATATTATTGTTAAGCATAATAATTTTGTTACAGTGCAAAAATAAAAACAGCCAAAATCAGATTTTACATTTGCAATATATTTCCTGTAAACATCAAAATAAGATTAATCTTTTTCTGTGGGTTACTTTATTAATAATGGATATCTGGCATAACTAGTTAGTGGCTGAGAATTATCTTGGTGTTCTACATCTGTGGATTGGGAGGGTGATGGGAATGGAAGGAGAGTCGAGCGAGGAGTTAACAGCTTAAATGTGCTTTCCTTCTTTTTCTTCATGTGTTTCATAACACTTCCAAGATTTCATGTATTTTCCAATGTAACTTTCCAAATGTTCTGCGTTTGGATTCCTAATTTTGACAAATTTTTGTTAATCTTCAGGAAACCGTCATCAAACCATCAGCCAAGTTTTCACACTGAACTTTTTGGACTGAGAAACTCCTTCTCCTTCTTACAATCCCTTCCATTTCTTATTCCAGTTCAATTAAATCTTCATTTGAAAACTCTCACTCAGTTATCATATCTCTTTTTTCACATCTTCATCTTCAAACGTAAATCAAGGAATTTGTGAATGTCAAAAATGTTATATTTCATCCAAAACTTCAGTATGGATGAACCAAAAGTATTGACAAAAATAGGTAAACAGGATGGGGAAAATTAGATCAGAAAATAAAGGATTTGAGACTTTGGTAATTGGAACTGAAATTGGAAGTTATGAAAGTAAATATTAAAAAACTGAATAGGAAGGATAGGAAGTTTTGAGAATTGTATTTCAGATTGTTTCTGTCTTTGATATATATGGTTATGTTTGGTTATGTGTTTGGTTATAATGGCTTATGTTGTATAATTTTAGTGTTAATTTCAAAGACAAAAATATTGGTTTGAAGAATGTAGGATATAGAAACAGTCTCTTTTTGAGAAAGCAGGACAAAATTTAAGGGTTTCAAATTACTATAGTTGGTAGCATAATCAACTAAATATTTAGATTGGATTTGACATTTTTATCCTCTTATCAAGGATTTTGTCTACTTAACAAATCTAACTGCCTTTTGCAATTGATTATGATTTTATCAACAGTGAATATGTTCAAGTGATGCTCTAATTATTTGGGATTGCACACAAGGAACCTGCACTATTTTGAAAGCTTTGCTTTCTTTTGCCACATTCTATTTCAATTTTCAGGTCTTTCTATTTTGTGATTGCCTGTATTCTTATTTAGAGTAAAATTGCTCACTCATAGAGTTGCTTCCAGGTCCCTTATTCTAGATTGTTCCCTTTTGAACATCCTCCAGTTTGAGGCATCCATGTTAAGATATAACATCTCTGCAAATTGTTGTAAAATTTAAAAAGCAAATACAAAATTAAATAATATACTCATGGGAAACAACTGAGAGAGAACTAAAATTCATATTAGGAACTGAGGTTTGATTATGGTTACAAATGGGCACTAGAGGAAACTAAAGAACTGGCACAAAAACATTAAAATGGCTAAGCTGGGTATAGCTTATTTCTTAAAAGGTTTTTTGATAACTGGGCTAAGATTTTTTTTTTT
>AZIM01001552.1:463035-473430 GCA_000516915.1 Ophiophagus hannah
AAGAAAGAAAGAAAGAAAGAAAGAGCTTTGCTGAGTAACTCTGCAAAGTGTAAATGTTCATGCTGGACAGAAAAGAGTATTGTAACTTGACTTGGCTCTGCTGACAATGAAGATATTTTGTCCAGTATCAACTCAGATTTCACAACATGTGGTCTCCTCCTTCCCAGCTTTCTGAGTTTTCCAAATCTTCAGAAGGTAAGCAAGGGATTGTGAGGAGTAGATGAGGATCATTTGGAATTCAGTGGGAATGACCAAGCAGGCCCAGTGCCTTTGGGGACCTGGCAGGGCAGGATGTGTGTGTGCGTGTGTGTGATAGATAGGTGGGCATGCTGCAGCATCTCTGGAAAGGTAAGCATTCTACAAAAGCTATCCCATCATTTGTAAGGGTAAATGATTGGGCAGCTTCTGTAGAATTCCTAATTTTGAAACAGGGTCATGCATAGCTTTTGGGGAGGTCAATTGTAACTTTGAATGGTCATTAAAATGATCTATCTTATCTCGAGTATTACCTGTATGGCAATTTTGCAAACATAAATGTAGACATTCATAAATATTGAACCCATTTTGCAAGAGAGGAACAATTATTATCATTGAAATATATTTATCAGTTTTTAAGCAGAGGGGATATTTTATGTGTATGTTTGATATTTTGTTCTATACAGCATTTTTTCTAAGTTTCTATTTCTGTTTTGTATTTCTTTTTCTTTTTGATTTTACAATTTAACTTTGAAAATAAATAAAAAATTATAAAAGAAAAAAGTGTACCACAAAAATGAAAGATCACATTGTAAAACAAGGTTAACAAGCTGAAATCAGATGCAAGTCACTTCAACCAAATGAAACAAAAGAAACTGAAGAAGACTGAGAAATATCAATCAGAAACAAGGAAGATCGAGAAAGAATTGGAAATAATAAAGCAGCAAATGACAGCAATAATCAAGAATATCAGCAGATACAACACTCAAATTGCAAATTATAAGCACAATCTCCAATTTCAATCCAATCAGAATTATTTTTACCAATCTATTAATGAAGAGGCTGCAGCGAATCAATCAACATTTGTCAAGAAAGAAACAGCGCAGTTCTGGGCACAGATATGGGATAACCCAAAGAAATATAACAAGAATGCAGTTTGGTTAAAGAGGGTGGATAAGAATAAAAAAATTGAGGACCCTTTCTCTTGCCCGCCCTCTACTGCTTCAAACTGCCTGAACTCCCCCTCCTCGTCATCCTGTTCCAGCTTGTAGTCCCCTTCTTCCCCCTCCCTTCCTGCCTAAAAACATCTGCTAGGAAGATAACATTCCGGTGAGCCTTCTGGATTTTTTCTTATTTTCTTCTTGCCTCTGTTAGTAAAAACTTTAAAAGTTATCTTAATCAGTTCTGAAATGCCTTTTCCTGGACCTCCTCCTTTTTTTCTGTAACTTCCTTCTAATATTCTAAGTAGCTTGCTTCTCTGCCCCAAGTCTAATATGACCTATGGACCTGGCCTGGGTAAGCCTTCACCTTGCCAGCAGCAGGCCATTTTCTTTGTGGGCGGATTTTTGGGACCTCATTTAGACATTGAATTTCATTTGTTGGATAGGGCCCAATTTTCAAATCTGAATCTTGTGGATATCTTCTGGGGTGTTGGCTATTCTTGCCAGTTTAGTGTCATCTGCAAATTTTATAAATTCCCCTTCTATTCCCTCATCTAAATCATTTATAAAGATATTGAAGAACAATGGGCCTAAAACAAATATTGTTCATTTCCTTTTGATGACAACTAGCACAAGTTGAGCAGAGGCTGATGAATATTGTTATCAGAAGGGAAATGGCTGTTTTCTGAGGATCACATAATCATTTGCCTTAGGAAGATATTTCCAAAGTTTGAGGGCCAATACTGAAAATATTGAGTGTTAAACAGCTGTCTAATAGACAGATGTATTCATATCTCAGCAAATACCATATCTTTATAAGATGGTGGAATGCATACCCACATATGCACTGTATATGTTTAGATTGGTAAAGTCTTACCTCAAGCACTATGTATATACTTTGTTCTGAATATATTTTATGTTTTAAACCTCTGGCTTGCAAAAGAAATTCACATTATAGAGAGAGACAAACATGCCTTGGTAGATAACAACATGAGTGTGATAAGCATAATATTTTTATTAAGTCATACCAATAGCATAGATTTGGTTTCTGGGATTCTTCATACATTACTTTTACTTATAACTGCTGTCAAGAATGAGAATCAGGTGATGAATGTGGAATAACCTCTTAGGAACTGTAGGCATGCCTTGCACCTAGACAACTGCTCAAGAATAAACAGTGGGAATTGGCTGAAAGGTCAGATGGGAAAGCACTAAAATTATGGGCAGGGAATCTAACAGTAAGAAAGACGCAAAACATTCTTGTTTGCTAATCCCAAGTCTCCTATGTGATTGCAGTTTAATATGTAAAATTCAGGTCACTTGCCAGGTTTTTGTTGCTACATTAAACAGCATTAAGAAAAAAAACATTACACAATACAGGCTTCTTTATAGAAAGGACTAAAACTGACATAGAAGTAGGAGCTAAGAAAGGACCACCAAAGTACTAAAAGCAAAATTTGTGGTAAACAATTAAATTGTAAATACTATTGATTTGTTTATTTGTTATTTGCCTTATAACTCTGCTGTTAACTTACTATTTTTAAAGATCTTTGTTCTACTTTTAACAGGGAATTCACTAAAGGAGAAATAAAGGTCTGTATTTCAGCTGTAAATAGGCTTGCACATTTTAAGGAAGAGAAAGACTTTGCATTTATGCCATTCCTGATTCAAATATTCTTTGTCTAAACCCTGTCCAAATTCCAGAATCTTTTATTCCAGAACTAGCAATCCTATTTTAGGTATAGTTTATCAACTAAAGCTTCCCCGTTATTTCCCCTTTAGCAGAAAAAAAGTAGCTTATTTCATTTAGACTAAAATAGAGTGTATATACTGTTTGATTAGCACAGATCCACATTAACTCAGTCAACAATTATGTGAATTTTTGTAATTAAGTGCCTAACATGGTTGCAACAAGTATTTATTCTGAGAGAAAAACTATATCAGAAAAGCTGCTACAGCTTGGAAATGCATTCTCCCATTACCTTGTTTTACAGTGAGTGGGGTTAAGGGGTCTCTTTCCCTGCCTGAAGATCAAGGAAAGAATATAAAACTTCTTGTTCTTTCTTCCAATACTCCAAACAAGAACACTTTCAATAAAGCAAGCCAGAAATTTTCTGGAATTTTCTGAAAAGCATTGCTATATCTTTCTGTTAACTTGGCAGGCAATATTGGATCTGAATTACAGTACTGCTTTTCTTCATTCCACCATTTGTTTTAACCCAGATGCTCTCTACGGTATTGCCAAATTTATTCACTAAGATTTCTGAGCAAGGATGAATGCAGTGTGACTCCATTTCCTTTCTATTTTTTCAGCATCTTTTGATCAATTTTTGTCCTTTGCTTTATTCTATTTATAAGAGTTCATATTAACTAAGCAATAACTATTAAGATATATCTTCTTTCCTATATGAAAAGTTCAAGCACATCTAGTTTGTTTTCTCTTCTGAACTTTCATGTATAAAAGAGTTGTGCATAGAACTTGCAAGAAGTGCTTCTGATTAGGCAAGGGTTCATGGAAAGCACTTTTAAAAAATGGTTAAATTAGCCATGTCTTCAGCAAGACTTGTGTGGCTGTTGCAGAATCCATTCTGGTTCATCTAGATGTGTGTAGCAGCAATTGTAGAAACTTTTCAAAGACTCAAATGCTTGAATTATTTGAAAAGAAATGCTTCAGTCATGATGCTGGGTGTTAGTATATTGATAACAGAAACTATGAATGTTATAAGCCAACATTCTTATAGGTTTTCTCAGTGGATTAATAGGCCCATTGTAGTAATCCCTTCATTTCTTTATACAGAACATTCTTCTTTAACTGACGTTTCCATTTCAAGTTTTCATTTTCATTTCCAAAGAATTAAAATGTGCCTCTAATGAGTTTGTCACACCACAGCTCCTGGATAGGCTGTTATCTATATTTCAGTATAAGAACTATCCAGGTTTCTGAAGTTAAAATTGGACAGGGAATATAAGAGGCATTTGTTTAAATATTGTAGGATCAATATATGAACATTTCTATAGGCATTCATTTGTAAGGGCATTCCCAAATAGTGTATTGAGGTCTAACTGTAGAAAACTAGGAAAGTGGCTCTCAGCAAATATTCAGAAACATTTGTGTAAACAAAAAGGACAAAAACATTCTCCTTCTTGACTTACTCCTCTATAAGAGGGAAGGCAGGAGAAGTATGTCACAGAGAATAGGGTTTGAGCTATTCTCCAAAGCAGGACAAGAAATAACAGGGAGAAAAATCATTAAAGAGAGCTCCAACCAAAAACCAAGCAGAAATTTACAGACAGCGAGAACAATAAATCAGTAGAATGACTTATCTCTGGAATCTGTGGGTGTTCCATCATTGAAGGTTTTAAAGAACAGGCTGGGCAGCCATTTGTTTTCTGCTTGAGCAAGGGGTTGGATTAGAAGACCTCCAAAATCCCTTCCCCTATTATTCTATTTTCATGATCATGCTTGCAAGATTCTGCTACTATAACCCATCCAATATAGTTTTGGTCTTCCCTTTGAATGTGTTTCCTGATCTGGTTTACCTTGAAGGATTGACAGAAAAAAAGGTTTTTGGATTGTTGCCAAGGGATTTATATAAGTTATCACAGAATTACTGAAACAAAGCTATTTCTTCTCAAATGAATACTGCAGAAACCAATTTGAACTTCCATAGACAACATCACTATCTCTAATGACAAAGCTTCTGGAGGGGAATTTCTCAAGCTATGAATGTGATCCTGTCAGAACTGCCATCACATGCTTGAACTTTGCATTTGCTAGCTGCCAGTCTGCCATGAACTATGGGGGAGAGAGCTGGTCAGGAGGCGGGAAGGCTAACTACTCACTGTGTCTTCCAGAAACACCATCGTAAGGTCAAAGCACTGGGAATGGAATGCAAAGGCTTACCAACCAAGCTGCTGTTGAAGAGTCAATTCCCCAAAGAATCTATTCAAATATAATTGGACAATAAGGGACCAGCAAGGGGAAGAAACTAGGGAGGAATTGAATTAAGAAAGTTAACTGGGAAAGTTTGGCACGTGAAATTCAGTCCTGGCTTTGCTGTACTGTCATCCACTTGGCCTTTAGTAAAGTAAACCTTTCACACCTAATGGAGCTGAGGGTCATTCTTACTTAAGGGATCAAGTCAGGGCAGGACTGATATATTCTTTCAATAGAATGCAAACCTTTCCAACCTAAGGGAATGGAGCTACCCAGACTGAGTATGTACCTGCTAATAAAGCCTTTGTATTTCCAGGACTAAGCTTCAGTTTATTGGTCCTTATCCACTCCCTCATTGCAGTCAGGCATTAATTAAACATTTTCCTTATCTTTTTTTCTGGTAAAGATCATCCTGCAGGACAATCAAGGCAATTTCTGTGCCAAAACAAAAATAATCTATAAAACCCATTTTATGAGAAAAACATTTCACAGTAAATTCTTTCTTACTAGAACAAGAAAAGTATTCTGCCATTCTGTTTTTCCTTTTTATATTGCTCAGAGTTTGAGAAAATAAATGGTCTTTGAAACAACATTCCCACAACTACAAATGATTTCATTTTTCTCTTCTAGATTATTGTTTCTATATTACACACTCTTTTACTCTAATAATGTCAAGTTGTCTTTGGAGGGGGAGGGCAGAGAGCCTCCTGAAACAACAACTTCTTTGACATCATAGGTTCCCTTTGGTTGCTTCCTTAATTATTCAATTAAAAATGTTTCTTTTCATGACAGCTGCTACGTTGCACAGTACATATGCTGACTCTTAGATATAGAACAGCTTTCAAGAAACAACTGCCAATGTCTTTTCTAACTTTCATATCCAATGTTATAAAATCATCTGCTTGGTTGTAGCAGTTTGACTCCATAAAAGTGAAGGAGATGGTTTATAATTGGGCTGGAAAGTAACCTAAAATCATGATAGGCAGTCCTCTATTAACTCTGTGTAACCCCCCCCCCAAATCAACCAATATTAACTTGGATGCTTCCATTTGCTGAGACATATCATTATTAGGGCTAACATATTTGATTTTCCACAATTATCTAGGATCTTTAAGGAATTTACATATCTTCACTCATGAAATGTTCCATATAGCTTATAAAGGTTAAATAATTAAATATAGTATATTAAAAATTAAAAATTGCAAACCAGCCAGAGCAAGCAGTATTTAAATACTGATAAATATAATTGTTTACTTAGAAAGTAGGCATATTATGATCAATAGCACCTACTCTCAGGTGAGTATGAATAGGATTACAGTCTTTTTCCCCCCATTGTAGAACATGTAAAAGAATAAAATGTGACTCAAATGGATAATTAGAATGCTAAGAATGCTTCCCTAGCAAGAAAATGATAGATATTATTAACACAATTCTTCTTGTTCAACAACTAATTGATAACCTACAAAGTTGTTTATGAAATAGATTAAGCTATTTTTCCAAAGTTGAATTTATCTATCTTATCAGAATATGATGAAAAGGCTGTTTAGACCCTCCCACTATATGAGATGACTGAGGGAGAAATCAAATGTGTTGTCAGCTTTGAGTACTTTCATATCCACAAGAAATCTAAGTCCAGCCCACCTTGAATTTCATTGACTCTTTTTAAACCAATTATTGCATCAGAACACTGTTTGGGAGGGCGGAATCCCATTGTAACACCATGGAGGCCTGATCAACAGAACAAGAACACCTATACAAAGTCTTTGAGAGAAACAGATACCCATGAAACTTCTTCTGGAGATGCCTACATACAAACCACACAAACATTCAAAGCAATAAAACAACGATAACAGAAGCAACAATGACCAGACAAATCACAATCCCTTATGTATAGAATGTCTCAGAAATGACAGCAAGACTACTATGCTAATATGATCTAGTAGTAGCTCACAAATCAATTCTCAGATGGACCCTTTCAAAACTGAAAGGGCAGACAGAAACAAACCAAAGATCAGGCATGATATACTGTACCGAATCCAGTGTAGCAACTGCAAAAAGAACTATGTTGGACAAACAGAAAGAAAGCTATCAACCAGACTGTATGAACACTTCCTGGCTATCAAAAGACATGACCCACTATCCCTCATGTCTGTCCATGAAGGTCACAAATTTGATCTAACTGGGACCACAGTTGTAACCTAGGTGAAATCAAAGAGAGAAAAAGAATTCCTTGAAGCCTTGTTTTCCCCAATAAGTCAATAAACAGACACATTGACATCAACTCAGTCTACCAATCACAGAGAATGAAAGAACTGCATCAACCATGATCCCAAAGGTAGCATTTAAAATGAATAAATAGGCATCCCACTAAACAGCAACATAATTGTAAATCATTGGCTTATAAGAAATCGGACTTCGTGTCAGTAACCAACAGCCTAACTACCAACCTACTAATACTCAAACACTTTTCATTGACTCTTATCTCCTGCCAATATGCTATGACTGTTGGTAATTCAGATACTTGTAAAGAGTAGCATACAATAAACCTGTAGTCATTTGAACCACCTTTCTTCCTGATTTCTTTCATCTGACATTAATCTAAACTATTCATCAATGACAAAAATTTTCATGGACTCAAAACACCTACATGATGTCATCTGATCCCAGAGCTGCATCAATAGCAGACGATCCAGACATGCATATTATGAGCAGGTTCCAAGCCAGTTTGAAAAACAAGGTGAGAAATTTAGAAGCTAATATGCATCCAATTCAGCAGGTACAAGTCCTGATCAAGTCTAGCAACCTCCCCAGCCTACTGCACCCACATAGAGCCAACTGTCAGTGGCTGCTATGCTGATAACCTAAGATTCCCAGCTGCCTACTGCAGAAATTCACTGGGGAGTCTGCCATGATAAAAACATTCCTAACACAATGTAAAGTATTCATCGGCATCTGACCAGGGGTGTTAAGTATTGCCTTATATGGCCATAGAGTGGAGTCAAGTAGCAGACTCCACTCATTGGCCCAGCCACTGGCAGGAGAAATAAAGTCCCATCAGTGGCTGAAGGTTTGGACAGCGCCAGCTACAAAAGCCAGCACCTGCTGCGGCTGAGCAGCTTTTGCTTAAATTACTATAATAAAGAGTTTTACCTGTTCCTGCTGCATCCTACCTCGTTACTTAGCGAGCCCACTTAACAAGGGGAATTTCCTAAGTCTACTTGTTGAGTCAGTCAACTTGTTGACTATCCTCAGCCTACTCTGCTGTCATTTCCACTCATCGGATACAGTGACTTCATCCTAGATAACTTCCAAAGTTCCTTCACAGATTTCAGAAACCCCATTCAGATAGAGACTGCTGAACAATACCTCTGCCAACTTCACTAAGGCAACACCAATGTGAGAACTTTCATTGAAAAATTCA
Organism: Ophiophagus hannah; assembly: GCA_000516915.1. Taxonomy (NCBI): domain Eukaryota; kingdom Metazoa; phylum Chordata; class Lepidosauria; order Squamata; family Elapidae; genus Ophiophagus; species Ophiophagus hannah. The sequence goes on from AZIM01001552.1 coordinate 471,530, forward strand.
AGTTATTTGCTGTTGAGTTAGATTGGACAAGCTAGCCCCGATCTCACTGTTCAGAAGTGGGCTAAACAGGAGCATTGCCAAAGAACTGATTGGACAAGGAATCCCCTGTACATTAGAGGACATCTACCTGGCCTCTATAACAGCTGAATCATGCCTCACAGAAATCTGGGCTCTCTCCAGCAGTTCCTACCAGTTGCCTTCACATCTGCCTCTTCTCATTACCACCCCAAGCTTCCCAACTATTCCAGACTTAGAGGGTGAAAAGCTGATCAAAATCAGGGCAGCCAGATAAACCTCAGCCACAGGAGAATAATAAATAGTACATAGAATTAGTCTGTTTCTATTGTGGAGAACCTGGACACATGGTCAATCACTGCCCTTCTAAGCCTCCCCGAAGAGGAGACAGGTGGTTCAGCAATGTTTTCACTAATCACTGCCCAGATGGCAAACTGCATGACCAGGGAAGTGACAAATGCTTCTCCTGCATGAGCTCATAGGAGGCCTCCCAAGCACTGAATGGGGCTCACTTGCAAATCCATCAAGGTATATTATTAAAATTTCATTTTACCCTAACCCTCCCTACCAGTCAGAAATAGACCCTATCCATTTTGATAGATTCAAGGGCAACAGCCAACTTTATAAGCCTTGCCACAGTTCAGAAGGTCAAGATCCTCACTATCCCTTTGAAGTTTCCATTGCAAGTAAAAACTATTGATAACCAAATCTTAAAATCAGATTCAGTCACTCCAGCCACAGTGCCATTGCAATTAATTTTACACCAGCATTCAAAAAAATTAACTTTTTGTGGCCAACTACCTTGATCTCCCACTGGTGTGGGAACTACTTTATTGCAATATTATGACCCCACTATTAGATGGAAAAAATCGTCTATTTACTTTATTACCTGACAGCCCTTATTGCCTTTCTCACTACAATTGGCCATCCGAAACCCCCACCAGACACCCCTGAAATTTACCAGAGAGAGACTCCCAATCCCCCAAGCAAGTACACAGACTACAGATGTCTTTGGAGAGGAAGAAGTATCAATCCTTCCTTTACACAATCAGACTGTGATTGTGCCATATACCTGATGCCTGGTGCCAAAATTCCTGCCAAGAGGGAGTACCAAATGTCAATTAAGGAATTAGAGACGCTGAAACAGTATTTGAACTTTAAGATTTATATGATCATCCAATCACCATCCTTGACTCCCACCTTTTTCATACCCAAGAAACAAAATTCCAGCACACCAATCAAGAGTATGGATCCCCCTCTGAGAATTGTTCACAGCTACTAGACTCTTAACTCAGCAACAGTGAGAGACCATTACCCATTGCCATTAACATGAGGATATATTGGACAGACTGCAAAGGGACAACTTTTTTTAATGAGACTAGACATTTCCATACTTACAGCCTCATTAGAATAAAAAAAGGCCACAAATACTTAATTGTCTGCAACATCAGATAAAGCAAATTTGAAATACACTGTGGTGCCATTTGAGTTAGTAAGCGTAGGGGCCATATTTTCTAGATTTATGAACCAAGGTTTTTCTGATCGCATTGATAAATTTGTGGTTCTCTATCTGAATGGCATTATCATCTATTCTGAGAATGAGGATCAGCACATAGACCATACATGTACAATTCTTAGTAGATTGAGAGACAATTGTCTTTTTGCAAGTCAGAAAAATGTGCCTTTGATCTGCAAATACTAGACTTTTGGGGACATATAACTAGAATAAAATACTAGCCCAAATCTTCAGAGATGGAGTCAGGAAGGCTAAAGGTAAGAATGAACTAAGAATTGCAACAAATGTCAAAAATAATTTTAAAAGTAAAGATCAAGGAAAAAGTGAAAGAAATGATGGGTCAGTAGAATAGAATAGAATTCTTTATTGG
>AZIM01001553.1:0-16318 GCA_000516915.1 Ophiophagus hannah
AGGGCTCCAGACCCCGGCCCCCAGCAAGGGAAACCTAAGGGGCAAATGACTATAACAGNCTAGTAATGAAGCAGAGCTGCCACGCTGTCTCCAAAGTGACACTGTAGCTTCCCTGTATGCGAAACTGAAAGCGTTTTCCGAATGGTCCCCAGGAAGGGAAACCACCAATTTGCTAATTTAGAAGATTGCTGTGAAAGGCCAATATTTGCTCCCAGCAGGGAGATCAGAACAAGAGAAGCTGAGGCAAGTACTGATTTAGAGCCCCGGGCGTGGTCCCCAGCAAGGGAAACCTCAGAAAACAATTAGCACGATCAATCGGAAAGATAAGGCTCTGAGGCAGCTGCCTCAGAGCGTTTTACACTCACTTCTAACTAGGCTCGCAATCCCAAACTGAAGCTGTAGCAAAGGGACCTTAAACAGTAAAGAAAAACCAAACCTGACTGTAAGAACTCTGAATTTGTATACACTTTCTACTCTGTTCTGGCCAAGTACCAACTGCCTGCTACGAAGGCTGAGCTAAAACTGGGTCACTAGGGTGGAGTCTCGAGGAGGAGGAGGAGCGTCCTAATAATTAAGCCCAGCCTGTCTAGGAAGAGACTAAGCACTTCCCACTACTGGATGCTCTGAACAGCTCATAGGAGAAATTCCTGTTTATTTCTACTCTATTTTTCCAATAGTTAGTCCATTAAAAAATCTTATCACACAACCACTAAAGAAATTTGGATGAGGAATTATATCAAAGGCTTTTAGAAAATCCCAGTATATAGTGAGGATTAAGTCACCTCTATGCACATGCCTCCTGATGCTCATGTTCCTCTATGTGCTTAGTTTGATTACCATGTCTACCAATTTGCCTGGAACAAACTTCATCCATCCACCCATCCAATTTCTATGACTTCCCCATCACAGTTAATTACTCTGAAGCTGACCAGTCTGGTATTCTTACGCATCTCCCTAAATCCCTTTCTAAAATTAGCATCATATTGTTTGTTTTCCAGTCCTCTGGCACCAATTCTTTTATTTTATCTTATTTTGTTTTGCCTTAAATGCCCATTTGATATGTAAGAATTTTAGAATGGCTGGCATCAGGACCTGGTGATATGTCACTATCTCCTAGAATACCCTGCTGACAACTATAAAACATGTATAGAAAATGTTTAATTAGTGGCCTGCCAGTTTGGGGGGGGAAGCAGGGTCAAGGGTGACAGTGAATTACTTGTCTCAGAGTCGGCTACACCCAGGTCATGCTGACATGTTGACTTCCAGTAAATCCTTTGAAGTTTTGGGATTGTGGCTCAAGACTCATGATTTAATTGGAGTAACTGCTGGAATCCTGACACCTGCATTGTTAACCCAATTTGTTTTAGCTGCTTTATTTCTCCCCCTCATTCCCCACCCTCAAAAATCAAACCCAGCTTGGTTACCTATCTTATGTCTGCTGTAGTAATGAAAGATGCAAAAAAATATTCAGTTTCCCTGCAATTTTAGTATTTTTCTTGATTTAATATTTTTACTATTTTGTTATCTAATGGCATTCACTTTGCTAGCTGGTTTTCCTTTCAGTCTTTTTTATTAACTCCCTCATTTTTCAGGATTTTCTATTTTTGTAATCAGATTTGGCTGTGCTGGACCTGCAGGCAATTTTCATGTATGGTAAACCTAACAGTATTCGTTCTAGCAGTACCAACTCTATCTCCAGTAGTACTCAATGACCTTTTGTGAGACGGTTGGCTTTCTCTACTATCCTCTATTTTTAAACTTACTGTAGTTGTTTGCATTTGCACTTTAAGAATTTCATATTTAGGAATTCCCATCCACCTTGAGCTCCGTTTTTCAATAGCTTCTACTGCTGTGAAATCCTATTTATCATGCTTTGACTTTCTCTCTTATACTAGGTTTCTGTTACTTTCATTTCCTCAGTTAAGCCTCTCTTATTGGTTAGTATCAAAATCAAGGACTGCTGATTCTTTTGTGCATTTCTCCACTTATCAAAGAAGAAAGTCATCAGGAAATTTTTATCCGTTTTGATCATTTTGCTTGCATTCTTCTATGGCTTTCCAGATGTATCATTTTTCAAATTCAGTGACCAGAACCGTACCAGTATTCTAAATGCTGATGTTCTATAGATTTATATAAATGTATTACTGTACAATATAAACTTGGTGGTTTTCCTTTCAATCCCTTTCTTAATAATCCCTGCTGAGTTAATATCTTCCTTGAGCTCTATTCACTATAGAGTTTCCACGTTTGTAGTCAAATGTGACTGTGCTGCACCCTGCAGGAGTTTCCTATTTGCATGCATGTTTAACTTAATAGTATTACTTCAGTAGTATCAACTATGCTTCCAGCACCATTACAAAAGTCCTATGTTCTTCTATAAGGAAAAGAAGGCAAATTGGCTTGTTTTTTTTTTACTGCTACAGACTTTCAAACACAGCATTTTGCTGTACATTTTTATCAGAGATGTGGATCAAACAGAAGTAGGTAGAACCTTAACTTGCTCCTTATCCTTGTGCTTTCCCATCTTGGAAAATCAATGCTTTTGTGTCTTTAGCTTTACCATGAGTTGTGTCTCCTGGACACACTATAATGCACTAGAATACTAAAAACTAATTCTATAGGCATTTTTACTAGACAACTGGGTTCACGATATATAATATTGATTTAACATGCTAAATATGTTAGAAAATATCCACGAAGACTATTATCAGCTTCCTATTTCTCTCTCCCACACATTTTTTCCCCACCTGGGGAGGATAGTTGATGGATTTCCAAATAATTCAAAATAAGAATGGATAAGAATGGAGCAGAAAGCAGTATTTTTTTTCTATTTTCTCACACTTCTTCAGGCTAAGAGAAAATTAAATGGAGGCACACTGAGTTTCAAACCACATAAAATACCTTTCTAAGCCTTTTAAAGGTTTAACTGTGTTGAGTTCCAGATGTATTTATTGGTAAGATATCTGTATGAAGACCCTTAAGGTATTTAACTGAACAACAGACATCTATATTTGTTTATCCATACTTACATTAATCAGTGTGTCACTAGAAGCTAACTCTGATTTGAAGATAGATAATCAGTTCTTCAACATTTTTAATGCTAAAACCTTTTTTTCCTCATATTGCATGCTATATCATCAAAGTCATGCTTCAATTAAAGCATTATATCTCCTTAGATATTGCATATTTTCTCTATACCATAAATGTTGACAAATGCTGTCCAAGAAAAGAAAAAATAATGCTAGAGATTTAGAGAATATGAACAAGTCACAGTTGAAAGCCAAGGAATGGCATAAACTGTTACGCATCAATTGCTCTGGCAAAAAGCATAGTCAACAAATAAGTCTTTATGAAAACCTATTGAAAATGTAACTCTAATCACAGTAACAGAAGAAAGAACCAGTCACAGCTCGGGAAATAGAGATCTTTGCAAAAGCATTTTCAAAGATTTCAACAAAAGTAAAAAGATCTGTAATATATTTGCCAGGAATCAGAGTCCTGATAACAATTCATCCTCTTATCAGAGTTCAACTTCCTTTCTATGCTCTCCAACAATGCAATCTGGTTTCTACTATCTTCCAACCAACTCTCATATCAATGGATAAGAAGCCTGGCTGGACATCAGCTTTTCTTAAGCTTTCTTTTCTACACCTAGGATTAAATATTTTATTTTGCTTGTTACTTAATGTAAATAAACTCTTCCACTGTCTACATTCTAAGCAATCTAATGCTGTAAGTGTCATTTTACATCATCTTACAATTTGTAAATAGACCATTGCCAAGTATCTTGGATTTAAAGAACTTTTAATATTTTTATCATGCACAGGTAGCCTTGTTATTGTCCAAATGAAGAAGAATTCTATGTGAAAACTTAATTTTCTAGTGAAAATTACAGTGGAGAATTAATCCTAATCTTCATAAAGGTGAATAAACTCTAGACATCAGGATCCAAAAAAAAGATTGAGTACCAGAAGCTGAGTCTAGTTGGGCAAGGTATACTTCATACAGAAAGACCAATTGTATTCTGTTCAAATATTAGTGCTGGCTATTTCCCCAAGCACCTTGGGGAAGAACAATATGTTATGCAGAATAAATGAGAACAGAGGTTTGATGCCCACATAGTAACCACAGCAGTGAAACTGCTCTCTGCTCTCCGACTTAGGTGAATTGGAAAATTGTCAGATAACACTGATCCATTTATTGCTTGGAGCTGCTGTCTTGTATTCCTTCTTCTCCAATATTAAGCCACACTAATCTAATTCGATCTCATTAAAAGGAGCAAATCCTTCTTTTGGTAGCTGTAATTAGGAATCAGAGAGCTGCCTGGTTACCTGGCGAGGAAGCAGTGTAAATAAGCTCTTGACATCAAGTGGTTTGTGTGGGAATTGAGGACTGTTTGAAAGGGAACAATCATCATGGTATCCTTCTGGACTGCATTTATGTACAAGGGATTTAGGATACCTTTCTACAAAATTCTGCTCCTTCCTAAATGGGTGGTTCCAACCAGTGTGTGTGAACCAGTGTAGGTGGGGGGGAGGGGAAAGGATGGAGAGATTATCCAGACAGCCATTTTCGTATGGAGTTCAATCACATATTTTTTAACATCTACATGAAATCAGTGGGAGAGATCATATGTTCATTTGGAGTACAGTGCCATCAATAAGTTACAGTATGTTCTATGTCTTGTCCCAGCGTACAGAGGGTTTAGATGGGATGAAACAGGCTGAGACCCAATCTCAGCAAGATGAAGTTGCTGTTTGTTCAGTATGGTATTCTGCTCTAGTGGGGGTGGGGTGGATTTGGCACTGTCTCTGAAGAAGCAGGTCTGTATCAATGGGATTCCTCTCAGACTAATAGCTACTGCTATGTGAGCAGATAGAGGGAAGGGGGTGTGTGGGGGGGAACTTTGCCTAATTTCAGTTGGTGTGCTAGCTGCAGCCCCCTCCCCACCTGGAATGAGTGGACTTTGCAACAACTCATAATATCATTATTATGCCTACAATGCAGTCTACATGAACTGCTTTTAAAGACCATTCAGAAGTTTCTATTTGTCCAGAATCTGCAGCCCAGTTATTTGCTGGCACTTGCTCCTAGAAGCACATTACAGCTTAGCTCTGGCCTCTGCAAAGGCTTTATATTAGCTGCTGTGCTGGTCATTATCAATAAATTCTGCATGGCTTGGCACTGAGGTACTTATAGGACCAACTTCTCAATCCAGAATCTACCTGCTTGACTTTTTGTGTCAGAGAAATTGTTAATAACCCCCCATTTTTGCAACATATATGGAGTGGACGCTCTTAGTTGCTGCTTTTAGGTGATATCATCTACATTATTAAATGACCTTCCATTAGAAATCAGGTTGGCCCCACAGTTTTTGTCTTTTGGAAAATTTTGAAAACTGAATTACTGTATTCTGGGGGGCATATGGTGAATAGGAAGCCCTATCTTGTCTAATGTTATGTGTAGTACTTATAAGTTATTAAGGTCAGGTCTTCGGTTCTTACTGTTTTCACCACAGATGTTTTTTTAAAAATTCCATTTAATTTCTGTAAACCACTGGGCTTCTTTCATTTGTACCAGGTATAATTATGACACATAAAGTATACTGTAACTGGGAATCATTAGAATTATGCAACAGCTTCCAACCTTATTCTGTTGACCTTTGAAATTGGAATATTCACTGGAGACCAAGTTTATGACCTTGACTATAAGTTTGGCTGACCCAATATTCAGCAACATTTTAGTTGGTTTCTAAGGTAATCCTCATAATCTAAGTCTCAGATAGAAGATTCATAGTACTTAAATTATCATAGCACTTAAATTATCAACATTTTTCAAATTGCAGTGTCCACTCATGATGTTTAGTTTTCTTAAATAATCTACTGTACAAAATACTAGAAGAAAAAGTAATATATATTGCATTATTCCCCAGATAAAACCATTCAACCATATAAGCAATCTACAGTCCCATCCTGGAAAAGATGCTGCTACTTCATAGGCAATGGTTGATAGTTTTATACCCACTTACAGATAACCATTTAACATAAAACTATTTACCAGCAAGAACAAATGACATTATAAGGCAAGCAACAAAGATATCACTCATAGCAACTGTGGAATATATACAACATCATTCTCTATGCCAGAAAGTACTCACTGCACAATTTATCCAAATTCTACATATAATAAAACCCAAATCAATTCCCCACAATATTGTACTGTCTTTGAATTCAAGATGATGATCCTTGAGAAAAGGAATTGAACAGATCAATGTCATTATAAAATAAATAAGCTAGGGAACTTCGGAATATTTCTTAGTTTTAAAACAATGGTTTGTTACTACATAGTGTGTGTTAACAAACTCATTTATAAAAGGCTATCTGTGTAACATACTTTTTTATTGTTACCATCTACTGATAATTCTGCCTCTCATTTTTCCATTTGCCTTTCTCCCCTTCTCAATAGCATCCCCCCCCTCTCTCTCTGTGTATCTGGGTACACACACACACAATTTTATTCCATGTCTGATAAAGTATATTAAAATCCATAAAAGTTAATGTGATTATACATGTTTAAGGTGTAGTATAACACTTCTTAATGTTTTGGTAGTTTGTTCACAAATGCTGAGTTTGAGCTTATTACTTTAGTACTTTTACTATGACACAGTAACTCCATGTAATAATCAAAGTTAATGTGCCATCATAATTTGCAATTATTTTTAAAAACAGGTTTTACAAATGAATGTGATGGGGTTCAATGTGAAAAGAGGACACAGATGGAGACTATTAAAAACTCAGAGTGTTTCTGAACTTCTAAGAATCATTAAGACATTACAAAGCATTATAGTTAAGTGGAATAGTATTAAGAAGAGAAGAACACTATTTTTCAGAAAAGAAAAGAGAGTTTTAGTCAAAAAGGAAAAGTGTTCATTTCTGAGTATTAAACAAAACAATTTAACATTTTTACTGGAAGACAAAATGTATTAGAACATAAGAACAACTGCTAGATGATTCCAATATTCTGTATGTCAAGCCAATCAAATACCCCAGGGTTAGGGTTAGGGTTAGGGTTAGGGTTAAGCACAGAAGGAACATAGCCCTTTCCCTCCATTGTCACACAGCAACTGGTATCTGTATGCACACAATCCCCAATCCAAAGATAACACTGAATCTTCAAAAGCAACAGCTCTTCAGACATATTCTCCATGAATTTTAAAATCAATAACTTTTTTAAGCTATCCAAAGGTTAATGCCATAGCCACATCTTGTAGTAATAGTATTTCATAAATTAATTACTTCCAGGTGAATCAGTGCTTCCCTTGTGCCTTTTATGTCTTAAAAAAAAGGCATTAGGTTGACTTTGTACTAGTGTTCTGAGAAAGGGGAAAAAACTTGAATAAAACCAATCCAGCATTATTATTACTGAAGGAATTCTACATGCAAAGACCATACATGAGCAAATGTATGTCACACCAACTAACAAAGACATGACTGGCTTTAAATTTTTTACCCTTCCTACTTCCTTGTTATTTTTGCAAAATTAAAAGATACAGTACATATAATTCCCATACAGCAACACACTGCAATTTATAATCACATCCCGTGTTACTCATAAGTTATTTTAAGTAACAAAAACAAGATGCTCTCTCTTGATTATTCTCTGGGTTATGTTTTTAGCCCATGGTATATTGTATTTATAATAATCAAATAGAATAAGAGATAATGTTGAAAATATCTTCTAATTTTATACCATTTCTTTTCTTTCTGTTGAAAACAAGGACAGATTCTACAAATGCTTGCCAATCAGGTTGGCAAGGCAATGTTCTTCCTGCCTTATAAAGTCCCAATGCTTCCCCCAAACCCTCCAATAATTAAGAAATATTCCTGAATAAGGTAAGGAGTGTGGCAGGGAACTTGAGAAATGAATATGCAAAGTTTGGTGAAACAGCTCCTTACCTTTCTTGTTTTGCTTTTGTTTCTAAAAAAATATTTATGTAACTCCTTAGCATAAATTTAGATGATCCCTTCTGTCTATGTATTCAGAACAGAAAGGAAGAACACTGAAGAAGACTTTTAGAGATGAAACCTGTTAGGTCTCAGAAACATAGAATGTACTAAATTTTACAGATTATATGAGAATACTGTATGTTCAAGACTTTAATTAAGGAGCCCTACTCATTATTGCTCGTAAGATCCAACCTCCATTCTAAAACTGAAGGATGTCTACATTGCACTTTCTCTATCATCCTCTCCCCCTCAGAACTCTGATTAGGCTGACTGACAAACATGCCTGACCCAGTCATTCTGTGACTTTCTGTGCTCAGGAAACACCGTAACATACCCTGCATTATACTATCTCTATGCATGGACAGTGTCAGGCCCCACCCAAAGACAACACAGTGAAATCAAATAGCGTCTAATACTTCATTTGATTACATCTAACGGATAAAATCTTGCCAAACTAAAACCATATTAACTTACTAGATATATCTTAAAATATTCCAGGGTGTGGCTACCCTGAACCTCCTCCCCTCTCCCTCCTCCAGCCCTGGACTGTGCACTTTCATAATGTAAGCCTCTCTATGAAAAATCTCTCTGTTGCCAAAACTCTCCCCCACTGTTCTTCCAGGTGCACATTCCATCACATACAGGTCCAAATTGATCTTTCATGCCAGTGGAATCCTGCAGCCAATTAGGATCCTCTTTTGTATGGAAGAACTCTACATTGTGCATCTAGGTGCATTTATTTATTTAATTTCTAAACTGTCATAATGATGGGCTCTTAGTGGCATACAATAATAATTAGTCATCAAATATCCTTGGTGTACAGTAATATATAATTATAAATTTAAAAAAATTAAGGCAAAAACATAATCAGACCAATATAAATCTGTCTATGCTATAATCTTAACTATTTAAAAAGGCCCACTGGGAAAATTCTTTTTTAAATTCCTTTCAAAAGCACAGTGTAATCTAGCTTCTTGGGGAAGGTTGTTCCACACATAGGGGTCTTTATGGAGAAGCACATGTGCAGAAATGTGCAGAAGAAATGTTTGATGAACTAAGCACTTCACTGGGACTCTCAATAAATGATCTAAAATAAACAACTTAAAATATGAAGATAATATAGTGTCCCTGGGAGGATCTGATGCTTCTAAGAGAGGGGGGGGGGAAACTAAATACTATTAGTTTTTTAATATTTTTAAAAGGGAGCAATGGTAATTTCCAAGAATAAAGATCCTTTGCTAATAAAAACAATGGACAGTGATGTTCCTGGTTAGCAAGACAAGAACATTGTTTATTTTATACAATTGCAGAAGATGCAATTAGAAATTTCCAGAAAAAACCCAGATAAGACTATTCTCAAGGAGAATAAATATAAAACTTTTAAAAAACTATTTCACAATGGTGTAAGGGAGAAAAATAGTAAAAACAACAAGCAAGCCTATATCTAAATCTTGAGGAATAAAATAATAAAAAGAAATCTATTAGAACCAAGCAATGACTAATTTTCATCAACTCTCCTTTACAACTACAAAATAGGCTGAGAGCAGACTGAGTGTTTTATAATGTGGCTTTTAAGGATAAGTTCAGAATCCCTTGGTGACAAAACTTCAAATCTTGAAGTTCTAAAGATGGCACGAGAGAAAAAAAATCTCATAAAATCTCAAAAACTCATGAGATATCTGAATCAGATACCCAAATGCAACTCTATACAATACAAAGATTTGTGCTGGGGGGAAAAGGGGAAGGGGAAAAAAGCAGAAACTACATAGAAACACTGAGCAGTAATGTACAAAAGTGAACTCATCTAAATGATGAAGAATGTGCAAGGGTAGCACAGAGATGGTCTCAATGAAGATTCAATATCATTAATCTCCTGCAAGGGAAAGACTTGAACAAAACTGAACTGAATCCTTTTGCAATTGCCACTTCAATCATTTCTACCCCAAGTCCTGTTCAATTATTATGAAATCTTCAAGTCCTACAAGTCCTACAACAGTTTACTCCTTTTCAAAGGGGAGCAGGATATGAACATACTAGCCTTGTCCCACTCTCTCACTGCCCTTCATGAAAAGAGAATGAACATATGAAATGAGGTTAAAAAAAAGTAGAAAAAGTTGCTACATCTTTCCTATATGGCTGATAGAAAAAAAAATTCCTGGATATGGAAGGTGCTTCATTAATGATTTCACATATTCTTCTAGATTCCTAGTTCTGGGATTTTATTCCACAAATATAAAGTGTTTTTCTATGTTCTTCCATGTTTGGAGGGAAACTCCTTTCTAATATAGTAAAACTACAAAACGCAGTTGTTACACTTCAGTATTGTTCATTCTTCAGCATGGAAGAAACTCTGATATGTATATCTTTTAACTGCTTTAATCACTAAAAAGGCACTTTCAATTTACCGTTTTCAAGATTTGCTAAATTAAACAAATGTAACATCTTTCGCACTTTTGTAATCCAATCTGGACCCCCTTCAAATCTGTGTATCTATTTCACTTTCTTGTCAAGAATGTAATCTTCTGGTGGTAACTCAGTGGACTTCTTTTGATTAGGCATATCTGGAATTGCTTTGTAAACTGTTAATTTTAAAATACTACAATTAATTCAGAGCCTCGGGGACATGAAAAGATAAACCACTGAAATAATGTAAACATAATCGAAAAGGCACACATGTGGATGACTATTTCTATGGGAATAAGCAAGAATTTCTTGTTTAAAAAGTTACACTAAAAAGCCTAATTGCTGTCCTTGCACTTTCAGCTGAACTAAGAACATTTAGTCTTGGGTGCCAAAGGCAAAATTGGCTAGGGAATTATGGGAACTGAAGCTCAATACAGCTTTTTTTCTTAAGTTCTTTTAAAAATTACATATAGGTTTATATAATGAAGCAAGTGCAAATAGTTTGAGGTGTTTTACTTCCCAATCTGTATTCGCTCTTCAAAGCTATGAACAACCTGAAGGTTCAGATGGTGATTCTGACACCCTCCCACTTCTGCCATTTCAACTAGCAAACCAAACCAAAGGTACACCTGCTCTGTGAAAGAGTCCAGAGAAGAACTGCATTTACTGAATCATTTGCACAGGTTTAAAGTATATTCATGTATGTTTCCAATTAGCATGCCTTTATTATTTATTTGCTTTTGCTTTTTGTTTTGGATTATTTTTCTTTTAAATAAGTTTGTTCTGCAAAATGAAACATTAAGTTAGAAAAGGAACAAACTTTTGTATTTTAACACCAACTTTTACCTCCAACCTTCAGTGAAACCCCAGTATCATTTTGCTGCTGACTTTCTGAAAAACCAGAATCATGCTCTTCCTAATATTATTTTAGTAAGAAGTCTTCAGGAGTTTTATTTTATTGTCAAGATCTCATGTTCTCTGGTTATTTTTCAATGTTCTCTGTACTCATCTTGTAATTTCTCTTTTGTAATCAAGGCTTGCATGGTTCAGGGGCCGAGTATCTACAGGACTATCTTTCCCCCATAGTTTCGTTCCATCCATTAAGATCTAGTAAGGGGTTAGTCCCATACAGGCCACAATGCATTAATCCAGCCAGGAGACAACTAAGGTATAAGTGACTGTGAGCAGAACCTCTGGTCCAACAACAGGTACAATTGGTGCATCAGCTGAAACTGTGCAAAGGCTCTCCTGGCCACAACTGTTCCTGTTCCTCCAGCAGGAGCTATGATTCCTAGAGGCTTCTGGCAAAATTTAAGGTGCAGGTTATCACTGTTAAGCCTGGTCACATTCAATTTCCAATAGCTACTGCATGTTTACTAAAATTTTACAAAGTTATATGCACTTCAGGTCCCTTTGATCAAAACTGTCCTCTATTTGGGTTTCAGAAGCATATCTTCTGTTGTAGTTCCTGCCCCTTAGAACAGCATGTCTCCCCCCCACCCCCAAGAGGGCCACATGGCTCCCATTCTGATGATATTCAGAAAGTTATTGGCTATTTTCCTAGGCCTTTGGGTACGGTGTTGTTGACCTCAAACAGCTTCTTGCTTGTTACATATAGTGTATGATTTCTTTTCTGCTCTTCTATTTTTTTACCTTTTAAAATGCAGATCATTCTGACTTGGATGGACTTTAAACACAGTAACTAAGTAAATAAGTAAGTAAATCATTCCAATTCTTCTTGCCATCATATAGTGACATAAATATACTGTATGTCTAAGCTGTAAATGGAAGGTTAATTTCCAATTTACATTAATCTTTCAAGAAAATATTCACATGTAACAATAAAAAGACATTTTACTGCATTCTATACCGTAAGAATGTTGTAGCTATAATGGTATTAATATCAGTTACTCTTCTTTCTTATCACCAAAAATAGTAGGCTAAGATTACTGAAAAGTTTACAAGATCATTAATGGTATGACCTATGTAAAGAGGAATTTTAGGTGAATAAGCCCTAGAACTTTTGAGGGATTAGGCCACTCAATGGGGATAGAATGATTCAGAACAGTCAAATATCTTTTCATCAAACACAAAAAAATCAAACTGAACTTCATGACTATAACATGTGGTAATGTGCTTTCAAGGCTATTTAAAGAAAAAAGAAGCCAAAAACATGAGCAATATCCATGACAGAACTGACAAAGTAATGAAGCCTCTATGACTATAAGCAATATCACTCTTGAGTACCAGGAAACTAACAGGATATCATTATTGCATCATACCCTCCCTGAAAACACTTGATAGCTTACATCTGACTACTACTGAGAAACAATACTAAAATTGTTCCAGAAAGGCAATGTTATTATGGTTATCATATTGCTTAACGGTCACTATTTCTTGTAAAATTGGCTGATTCTATATTTACTTCTATACTAAACCTAGAATTTACTTTCACATTTAAAAGCAAAATCAATAATTTGTTAACTAATTTATGCCTAATATATTAAAGAAGAATAGGAAAAAATAGCATGCTAACTATTAAAGTGTTGAGGCTAAGGTTCAAATCTACCTTCAGCCAAGGAAACTCATTGGAAGATTTTGGTTAGTCTCCATATCTCAAAAATTGAGAAATGCGAGTATCTTTCTGAAGGAAAAATGGGTATACATGTAATAATTAGGAAAAATCTAAAGAATCTTCAATGCTTTACTGTTATTTTCTAGGAAAAGTCCATGGAAAAGCCTGTGTGTTTGTTCTGCCTAATTAAATTATCTGCACTAAAAGATAATTCAGAAAATCAGGATAGAGGCATTTTGGAGAGTTGACATATTTCCCAAAACCAGAGTATTTTCACTACACATTAATTAAAATATATTCAAAGCTCCAAAACAGCAATTTCTGCTGCAAGTATACACATTAAGACCAATCAATATAAGCTCTGGGGTTCAATCTTTAATGAAGTCTGGATTCTTTCTAAAAACTTCCTGGAGATTTATGCTGACACTGAGCACAGGTGGACCCATAATTTTGACATTTCATAATATAGCTACCACCACATTCTCCATACCCAATTTTAGAGAGCGCTAACAATCCCAAATACTGTTCACTTATAAAATATGTGGACATCATAACATATAAACAAACTTTTATAGAGAACAAGGGGCAACTACAGGATTAGTTCTTGACAAACAACATTGCATCTCTTAAGTGGGATCCCTTTGTGCCATTTAGCTACAAGAAAATACCTCACAGAACCCAGTTTTTACACTTCACTTTGATATAGCATTCAAATATCACAATTATAGAAAAACAATAATCAAAATAGCTAAGCTGTTCTTAATGTAGTTTTGCTTCATTTCATTTTAGTTTTAATTGTTAATTGTTTTTAAACATCTCTGCAAAGTATTTGTCACTGATGGACAGGTCATTATTACTTTTCCCTCTCATTGTCTCTTTCCAATAATCTTATTGTGGATAAAAAACTATTTTAGTTAATAAATATTCCTCTGTATAATCAGTCTTACAATAATACTTGACCATAAAGGTTAGCAATCAATCTAATTCATTCCCTTACTTTCTTTCAGGGATGCTTACCTAGCAACTGGAAGGCAATCACACTATTGTGTAAGCCAAGGGTCTTCAAACTTGGCAAGTTTAAGACTTTTTGGGTTTAAACCCCAAANNNGGGAGTTGAAGTCCACAAGACTTAAAGCTGTCAAGTTTGAAGACCCCTGGTCTAAGCTAACAGGTTAAGGGAAGGCTGCCTGAAGAGGAAGGGGCTTCATAGCTTGGCTTGGTCAGAAAGATCAACATTTCAATATCCAATAACCAAGAGTGACTACTTCCATTCACTTGCTGTTCTTTCTCCTTCCAGGGGGATAATCAAATTAGATAGTCAAATTCAGCATAGGCTACAAGAGGGAAGAAAACTGGAAGTCATGCCTTTCAGACACATAAATAGCAATATTAGCATGACTTCTAGCTTTCCTTTGTTGTCTTATTAAAATGCATACAGGGTCTGGGTTTGCTAAGATAACAGCAAGGCAACAGAGGATACCAGTCCCATAGCACCACATTCATATGACACCTTTTACAACTTTTATTCAGCCAGCAGAGACAGTAGCAACGGTCCTTTCGAACTCCATTGCTATCCCATTCTCCACTTAGAGAAGCAAGTAGCAGAGAGGCAGCTATAAAAAGTAGTATTTGTTTAAATCCATTTGTCCTTTTCCTTTGCAGCATGGTGGGTAGGTGGGTGAAACATTAACATGGCCCTCTTTTTCCCCACTAAAAAAAAATTCAGCAAGAAAATCATGGATTATTTGATGCATGCCCAAAAATATATGGACCAATTGATGAATGTTTATACGGAACAAAATAAAGCCCTAAAAAGCACATGGTCTATCTATCTATCATAGCTGGAGAATTCTGGAAGTTGAAGTCCACAAATCAATGTTGCTAAGTTTGGGGACCCTTGATCTAGAGCCTATCTATGGCCTATATGAACTCTTTCACTATGAACCAGTATGGTAACTCAGGTCAGTTGGAAAGGTCCTTCCAAAGATGTTCCCAAAGGTATGGGGGTAGCTTAGCTATCTAGTCTATAGCTGAGAAAGTTTTCTCCAATGTGGTTCCCAGACTTTGGATTGCCTTCATCAAGGTGGTGTTTTTGGCCCCTACTCTCTCAGTAAGATACAGTGATAATGACAAAAGTCAGTCTCTGGTCCTTCATTTGACCTGGACTGATTTTGATTATATGAATTATAATTTCAGTTCTGTTGTATTATTTTTATTTTTAGATGATATAATTTGCATTTTTGGATGCTGCAAGCTGTCCTGGGTATATATTAGTCCATAGAGAAAGGGCCAAATTTAATAAATGTCTCAAACGCTGGACATTTATTTACATGAAAATTCTTTTTTCAGATGTAACACCTCACAAGAGAAACTGAAGGAACGCCAGGGAAACAGTACACAGGTTCTAGATCCAAAAATATCTGTCCACCCCAAGGAATGGAAGTTAGGTAATTAAGGCTATCAAGCATTCTTTTCTCCAGATCTTTTGAATTGGATGGTGAAAGCTCTGTTTTTCTTCCACGAAAGCAACCCAACTTTCCCAATGTTTCGGACTATAGTCATAACCAAAAATCAACATGGGTTTGTCAAAAGCAGATCATGCCAGACAAATCTTATTATACTCTTTGATAAAGTGACAGAATTAGCGGGCCAGAGAAATGCTGTGGATATAATTTACTTGGCCTTCAGTAAGTCATTTGATAAAATAGACCACAAACTACTACTTGATAAGATAGAAAAATGTGGGTTAGACAGCATCACCATGGATGGATTCGTAACTGGCTGACCAACCGCACTCAACATGTAGTCCTTGATCGAACTGCATCTACATATAGGGAAGTACAAAGTGGGGTACTCCAAGGCTCTGTTTTAGGCCCAGTACTCTTCTACATCTTCATCAATGATTTGGACAAGGGGATAGACGGGGAACTCATCAAATTTGCAGAGGACATCAAATTGGCAGCAATAGCCAAAACTCCAGAAGATAGGCTCAACATAGAGAAGGATCTTGACAGACTTGGTCATTGGGCATTATCTAACAAAATGAAATTCAATGGTGAAAAAAATAAGGTTCTACATTTAAGTAAGAAAAACCAAATGCACAGGTATAGCATAGGTGATACCTGGCTCAATAATAGTAACTGTGACAGAGATCTTGGAGTCCTAGTGGACAATCACTTAAATATGAGCCAGCAATGGGCTTCAGCTGTAAAAAAAAAAAGCCAAAATAATAATAATAAAATAAAATAAATCTCCCACCGCCCCGAAGAGGCTGGCTGAGGATGCCAGGCGTTGCCACTCAACACATCCGAAAGGCACCCGTTTGGGCCGGTCT
>AZIM01001553.1:21130-35140 GCA_000516915.1 Ophiophagus hannah
TTTAGTGCTCTAGAGAGGAGTCTGGTCTTCGCAATCTCTTCCAAAGAAGAAAGAGAGCAACTGATGATTAAAAGGAAGAAAAGGAAAGCATGATGTCGCCAAGCCTACTCCAATGTGTTGCTGTAGGGAAATGTAGGGAATAAAAGGGATTTTCTGAATGAAGGCAAGAAATAAACGGAAGGAAGGACATTGATAAATTTGGTGCATCTTTCATGTCTACAAATAGGAATGCAGAAATGTTAAGAATATAAATAAGACAACTAATTTAAATGTCTTAAAATAAAACTTATATTTCAGCATAGATTTTTAATGTTATTTGTATTTACTTGTAATTAAAATCATAACTGAAATAATAAAGTATAATTAGAACATTTTAAATTGCGTTGCTTTGTAGTTCCATGGCCTGTATTTGAATATTCCTGCAGTGGTCTGATCTTTCCTCCCCAATTAATTTAACAGAGTATAGCACTCAATGGGCTTTTTCTAGACTATAATGTCATCAAAATTAGTTAAAGGGAAGAATGGCACTGTTGATAAATTGATAGAAGCCAAATTAATTTCTTCTTGCAGCCAGTTGATAGCTTTCTTTCACTCTCAGGACAAATTCATTTGTAAACATACTAATTTCATTTGTTCTTAGTGATAACTGTTACCCTTTCAATTTTTCACTCCATTGTGTTCATGGAAGTAGATTTATTTCTTTAGCCTGCTTGCAATATCTTTAGGCCTTCCTATAAATAGGGAGGTTTTAAAATATGTTACAGGTGCACCAGCATGTTAACGTAATAGCATTGGCTGATTATATTATACTGATTATGGCATTTAAGCTATGGGATATTGAAGGATTCTAGCTGATATAAAATCTATATGAAGGGCAGGAGTGGATGGAGAGGGCTTAGAGAACAATGATGTTACTATGCTCACAATAACCAGATTTTCAGAATGGAGAGAAACTGTGCAGGATCGTGGAAAATAACTACATGCAATGGTAGATTAGGTGATTGGGAAACTATGAATAAGACTTCCTCTTTTGGGGGGGAGTTAGGGACATTGTCTACTATGGACCAAATATGCCATTTGGAGATCTTCCTGGATCCATTGCTTTCAATGAAAGCCCAGGTGTTTTTGATGAGGAATGTTTGTCCTTTTCTGGCTGGTTCAAGGTAAGGATACACATATTGATCCACAGAAATGATAACCTCAAGTTGGGAGTATTGTAAATATGCTTTATATGGATTGCCTCTTGAGTTTGAAGGTGATACGGAATGCCATGGCAGGGTTGTTAAAAGTGTAACTCTGTATCACATCTCTTCTAAATAAACTGCAGTGACTGCCATTATCCTAAATGAACCAAATGAGAGAACATTCTCAGAAAGTTCACTATTTGTGGTTGGCACCAGACCTTGAATTTTTTTATCTTGGATTTGAGCTGTTGTGCTGTTGTGTCTTCTGCTTTCCAGTTAGGTGCTAGTTCCTAATCAAACTTTGCTGATCATAAAAGACAAGGGGTGGGACTGGAATCATCTTACTAGAGTGGTTCTCCTCCTTCCTGAAGGATTCTAGTCAGGTGTTCAGGAGGCAAAAGATGGGTCCATAACCTCTGGAATATGAGATACCACTGGGTTCAGCATTCTCTTTATTATTCTTCAACATCTACATAATACTGCTTGGGGAGATCACCTGCCAATACAGAATTATATGTAGTGAATAAAGGGGATGGCCTTCAAGGGCAGAGAGAAGATCCATTACCAAGACAGTGATTAGATAAATGAAACTTGAGCCCAAGCCAAAAAAGTAGTTTGTGTAAAGGTCTCAGATACTCACCCACTCACTCCTTTTAATGGAATTAAAAAGGGAGGAAAGGAAGCACGTTCATACTTGCAAGATTTTGTAACTTAATCTGTTCTATCTAGTGGGGCTAACATAGTAGTCCTTGGTGTGCTGAGGACACCCAGCTTTATATTTAAACTCCAGTCTAATTGGTAACACAGTCAAGAGGCTATTTCAGTATCTGGAACCTGTTAGGTTTCGAATGGTGAAGAAATTTCTATGGAGTTCTTCGGTATGTTAAAGCCATGCTATTCCTGAGATTTCCAGTTTTAGTATTGTATGGGGTTGCACTTTCTTGCATCAAACTGATTTGTGATCTGGAGGTCCTTCCTGGCTCTCAGGCTCTGCTCATGGAGCCATGAGGGAGAGCATTGGCAAGGAGCACCTTTACACAACTTCATTTGCTATGAAATGTACAACTTTTCCTAAAGTAGGAGACATTTTTCTCAGTCACTCATTCCTTAGTCACTAATGTTTGGACTTTTAGAAAGTATTTTGCTGTGAAGACAACTTAAAGCTACAGCTGGTCTAAAATGTAGTAGGGGGTCACTTCACAGTCTGCTGATTTGACACTAGTTCTTTGAGAATTGCTTTGGTCACTCTTTGGCTTCCAGATACAGTTTGAGATGTTGGCCACCTCTTTTAAAGCCCTTCATGGTAAAAGACCTGGATATTTGGCCGACTGCCTTCTCTTAATTAGTTCTTCTTGTTGGATGGAAAGGCTCAATTCACTTCCCTTCAGAGTTTGCTATCTTTAGGAGCAAGGTGAAAGAGATGGGTCTTTTCAATTGATATAATCATCTTTGGAATAGCATTCCCATTGTGATCCAGATGACCCTTATTCTCCTGGCTTTCAGGAGTGCCATCAGAATTTGGCTTTTCAACAGAGCTTGGGGTTATAGGGGAATGTTATAGACTGCTTCGTCCTTTAATCTGGAGTTTAGTGGATGTAGAGTTTCATTTATCTTTGGTGCTGTGCTTTATATTACAATGTGATTTGTGTTTTAGTCAACATACATAGAATGGCTTCTATAATCCTCTCAGGTTGGTTTTGATTAGACCATCCTATAAGCCTGTAGATAAATAAATAAAAAATAAAGCAAGAGGTATGGGAGTGTGCTTGATTTGTATTAGGATGGCAGACCACCAGAGCTATAGACTAGACAGGAAAGCTAAAAAAAAATGCAAAAGCAAATCACTCCCATATTATAGATGAGAAAACTGTGTGTATATACCCATGAAGACAAAGGGAATTTAACTCAATATTAAGGAGATTTAGATACATAAGACTACCTTGTGAATGCATTAATAAAAAGTTGGTAATTAATTTTATAAGCATAAATAAAGTCGGTGGGAGAGAAATGATTTGACAGTTATAAAAAATGTACATCTTAAACGGTTGCACTTGCTATTAAAAATAATAGTAAAAATTAGATTAATCATATTCCTGAAGACGATAAATGGATACGTGTGTATGATTTAAATTACAGGGAGCTGCCACATGGCCATTTCATCAGACCTATCAACATGAGGTCTAATTTTAAGCATATTTCTTTAGAAGAAAATTTCATTAAATTGAATGTACCTTAGTGATAATGTGCAAAATATTGCATATTTAAGTGATTGAGACCCAAGTAGTTGGTTTCTGTTTGACACTAATTATAAGTCTTTATTGATTAGCCCTTGGGCCATATCAAAGTGCAAAGTTCCAGCAACAAATTGTTACTAAAATTTAATAAAAGCAATTCAAAATGAAATTTGATAAAATACTATTTAAAATGGAACTTGATAAAATACAATTTAAAATGGAATCTAGACAAAATATGATTTAAGATGAAATAGCAATACAATCCAATCCAAAATAAAATTGTAATAATGTACAATAATTTAAGGTATATGTTTGACACTAATTAAACATTGAGAATCCGTTTGGTGTGTAGAGGTTCACGCGATAGCACAAAAACCAAGACATTGTGAGTTCCAGGCCTGTCTTAAGCATAAGAGCCAATGAGATAACTTTGGGCCACTTCCCTCTTTCTCAGCCCAACCCACCTCATAAGACTGTTGTTATGGGGAAAACAAAAGGCAGGAATATTAAGTATGTTCACTGTCTTGGGTTGACCAAAGTATATTTAAAAAGACAGGATAATAATAAATACTGAACCTAATTTAAATGACCACAGACTCCTTTCAAAATCACATACTTTTGTGGTTATATATTTTTTTCTCTATGCAGGTAGTCCTCAACTTATGACTGGTTGCTTAGTTCAAAGTTCCAAGAGATCTACCTGGGGGTTACTTATGACCCGGATTCAAAGTCCTGACAGCCCCCCGCCCCCTTGCAGTCATTTGGATGGTTGGCAACTGGGCCACATTTATAACTGTTTGTAGCAAGGCATAGTCATGTGATTACATTTTACAATAGTTTTACCAAAACCTGGCATGTCCTTCCAGTTTTCGGCCAAACTATACGGATAGGAAACCATTGGTTTGTTTAATGACCACAGCATTTGCTTAATGAGCATCGCAAAAAAGATCATAAAATTAGGTTGCTCATGTGACAAGCCAAATGATGAATGCTACTAGTCATCAAATTTATTATATGTTGTACATCTCTCTCGGTAGACAAAAATGAGAAGAGGGGAAGTTCTCAATTGAATAGAATTTGCAGGAGTGAGATATAGTAAGAGCTGTTACTATGATATGATCCTTTTGGCAAATATGTTTCTTAACCATCACTTGCCTTTTATATAACCATATTATCAGTAATTCTTTTGTAATGTAGCTCTGTTACAGGTTTTTTTAAAAGTAATCCTATTGAAGTGAATGCAACCTATTTCTAGGAAAGTGAGCAATGACAGTCGTAGGTAATCCTACAACAGGAAATATGCTTCATTTTAGCTCAGTGGGGTTTAACAAAGCAGACATATGCAAGATTTCGTTCTTTTTACAATTTACAGTAATGCATGGATTCCTTTTTTAATCTTACAGTTGATTCCCCAGTCTCCAAGATGTTATCCTGATAAATTATTATATGCTTGTTTGAAAAACAGCTGGATATCACTTACTCTAAAAATAGGTTGTTATTTTAGTAAAACAGATTCTTTCTTTGGAAAATTATTCTAAAACTTCAGTTAAACCCTATATTTAATCAGCATGGTATGCTGGAAGAAGACAACTCCTGGCATGAAATGAATTCTGCTAATTTGCTAAATTATTCAAAATAATTGACAGTACATTTAACTTCTTAGCAACTTTGAGACCACTTTCCTGCAAAAATCCTGCTGTGCTAAATTCTTTTATTTTTCCATGTTCTGCACAATTCTCAACAATTAATTGAGAATTATTAACAGTTTTGTATTTTCAGGATGCTTTAGCCCCCCCCCCAATTTCTGAATCAGAATTAATTTCCCAAAGAAAGTATAATGCAATGAAAAGGTGAAAATACAGAGATCAAAATGACATGTCTCTTCCTACTCTCTTGATTTAACATTGTTCACAGATAATACTAATAATGAAGGTGGAAAAAGGGTTTCACTAGAGTAGTATGCTGAATATTCATTAAGGTCAAATAGTGGGTTGAATTAAATTATTGCTTTATATTGAGAGGCATACTATGTGGAAGAGGAAAGAAATTGATTGACTAGACTAATATACTACTAAGCCATAGGTTGGCATAAATATATCATAGTTGGCTATGCTTACACAAAGTTAGTCATGGTTTATGAGCTACAACATCTGAGTTCATACAACATGAACCAAAAGTTTAACACTTTGTATAGTATTGTATGAAAATGCTAAATGAACAGAATCCAGCCACTGAAAGTAAAGGTTATTGAATATTTCCTCTGTCATAGGCCACATCAGGACTTAAGAGCATAGAAAATATCTAGGAAGAATGAACTTCATTTGAGAATGCTAGCAAAGTCAATATGGAAGCTTGATTGATTGATTACATGCCATCAAATTGCTGTTAGCTCTTAGCAATCTTATACATAGATTTTTTTTCCCATGATGATCTGTCCCTTACCTGGTTCTTCATCTCTTCCAACAGCATTCCCATCACCACTGTAATTGAGTCCATCCCATGTGCTGCTGGTCATCTTTTTCTCTTTCCTTCCACCTTTCCCAGCATTTGAGCCTTTTCCAGAGAACTAGGTCTTTGCATAATGTGTCCAAAGTAGGATAATTTGTGCCTTCTCTAGTCCCATTTTTTCACTGTGCTCCTTGATGGTACTTTGATTTGTCTTGTTACACTCATTTAATTTCCATGGAAATCAGAGTGTAATAGGAGTAGATAAGGAATAATCTCCTTAACACAAGGATTGTCCAGGATCATCTACCCTGTGGGCAAGACTCCAGGAGAGAAAGGGATGGGTTCAGAAGTCGCTTTTGCTCCAAATAGACTTATTCTATGCATGCCTTTTATTGTCTGATGATACAGGTGACATTTTGTTGATATTGTAGACTGATTATCAGAATACAATTCCATGAATTAATCCAATAAAAGAAAATGTATGTAACTCAGGTGAACTGTTGGGTTCTTCGTGTTCTCTGAGCTTTGCTTTTTTCTTTCGGACATTTCATTACCAAGCTAGATGACATCATAAGTTATGGTAACAAAATACCAGTAAGAAAATAACCAAGCTCTGATCATACCAAGAACCCATGAAATGAATAATACATCCAGATAATCAAGGAAGAAAGGAAACAAGTTGAGGGGGAAAAGCTATACTATTGAGCATTGTAGAGATGAAGACTTTGCTAGGGATCAGAAATCCATTCTAACCATTGTAAGCAGGGTATCTGCAAGATGCCTCAAGCGGAACTTCTGAAGAGGAATATTTCACAATTATGACCGTAAAATGTATACAAATAAAAAAATACAACACAGCATTTTGTTTTTTAAAGCTGTTGCTTTCCATAAAATGATGTATAAGACTGCCAACAGCAATAAAGTGCAAAATAATATTCAAGTGTTGGAAAAAACTGCTTCTGAGGTCAAGGCTTTGGCTGAACAAAAACATTTTCACTTGCTGGTAGATATCAGATTGGGCCTAGGAGAGTTCCTGAGCCAGAGGAAAGCTGTCAAGATCATCTCCTAAATTTTCATTAGAGATGCTTCAAAAGCTGAAAGGAAGAAAGAAGCTTTTCTAAGTAGAGGCAGGCTTGTACAAAAGACACATTTCTTCAGAAATATCTACTTAATTGTAGATTAATAGTGGCCAGATTGCCTAAGAACTACTTAATTTGTGTTTTTTATATTCTATAAAAGAGGTCTATGGTGGCTAGTTTTGAATGCAGAGAAAAGGAGAATGTGTGACCCACCTGATTGTTGATAAAATTATAGCTACCCACAAGCCATGCATCCCAATTAGTCATGTCTACTGAGACTTCTGGGACAGTAGTTCCAACAGTATATGGAGCTCCACAGGTTTATTAGCCCTAATGTTTCATGCACGGAGGTGAGATTTCATGAAGAGAAAAAAAAACAATTTTCTCCAAATTCTACATGTTAAACAATTTGTATATTGCATTGACATCACTAGTAAAGATTTCCTGCATGCAAAACGATCTATGACAATTTTCCATTGAATTTGAAGGTGATTAGATAGATATTTCAAACATATTTCAGTCCTGTCAACACCCAGGGAGGAACCCTTGAGTCTCCTTTGATGGCTGAAAATGGAAAGCCATCTTAGGGTAGGACACAGATGAAAACTATCACAAAACCCTTAAAATAAAAGTACTGCAGTTAAAAAAAAACCTTGGAAAATCCCAAGTGTTCTATGATTGCTGGAGAACATGAGAAAAGGCAAGTGCTTTTATGATTTGCAAGAAACTATGCAGAAGGACTGGGGGGGGGGAATGAATAAAGCCATGCCTGCTGTTTCTGTCCTTCTGCCAAGTTCCTTCTCTCATCTCCCTGTTAAGCACAGGAAGCTGGAAAAAGAAATGTGGCCTTTCAAAAGGTTTGGTAAGGGTAGAAACAGCTAGGAGAAGCCCCTGCTGTTTCTGTTCTTATCTAAATGACTGTGTTTGAGCAGTTTTCGCATCAGGAGCAAGAGACATTTACCCTGTGCAAGCTGGTAAGTGACATAGCTGATGCTTGCAACTATTCTTCCCTGGTAGGCTAGTGCTTTCACTAAAAGTTAGGAGGAGGACCAGCAGAAAGAATGATGTCGCCTTTCTCCTTAAAGTTTTAAAGCTCAACAGGAGAATAAGGCTATTTATGAATATTAAATAGGCCATGGATGAGGTGTCGCAGTTAGGAGACTTGCAGTCCAACAATTTGAATTTGCCCCTATGGAGATGCTGTTTTTTTTTTTTAATCCGTCGATCAGTAGCAATTCTATATACAAAACTAGTTTGGTTTTTCAAAAGATAGATTGGTTACTCTGTGTAATGAAATAGTCTTGCAAATGCAACCAGCCACCTTTTTTTGGAACCCTTGCAGTAACGTACCTTGAGACCTTCCAAGACTCAGGTCTACAAGATCAAAAAGTTTTGTCAGTTGAAACATAATATTCAATAATATTAATATTCCATTAAATAATCTTGAGAAGCAGTAGCTGCGCCAATTTCAATTTTAAACAAAAGCTCTTTTGGGGTCCTCCATAATTTTTAAAAGTGAGAAAGGGTTGTGAAAGAAAAAGAGACATTTATCTAACCCAAAGCTCTTCCCTTTCCCCTACCAACATCATTCAATTGATTTTGGATTCCCTGCAGCAAGATGAAACAAACAAAATGTTCAAAAGTTATATTTATGTAGTTACTTACCAAACACATCTAAATTACATTAAAGTCAGCAAAATATATTTACAATTGCCAAGGCACATCACAACTTTTGAGCACCCCTAATGTTTGGAAATTGAAAGTTGAAAAATTTGATACACTCTACGATGTGCATGAGGAAACCTTAAATCCAAGCCAGCTCCTCCTACAAAAAGGCCAACTTTAGAACTATGTTTGTGTCAGGTTCTGGTTTTGTAACAGTCGGCATCTCTTGGAGTTTGTATGTGTATTCCCCTAAGATCCCCATAGAGTGAGGAAAGGGAGAGGGAGGAAGTGGGGTCCTATCTTGAAGTCACAGTGAATTATTTTACAGTAGTGAGGCTTTCCAATCGTAGCTCCTCGGGGAAGGAAGCTAAAATGATAGATCATAGGACTAGCCTGGAGCTCAATGTTCTTTGTTAGTCTTCATACCCAGGAGCAAGAATATTAAAGCAGTCTTCTGAAAGGCTGCAGAATTGCAAAGGTGTGAACCTTGAAAACACTGAGAGTTCATGTCCTCCTGCCATTGTTTGTTCCACATCCATCATTTCCCCCTCTCCCATCCTATCTCATTTTGTGCCATTGGTGCCAATTATGGAAAACAAAACCACCTTTGCTATTTTTTTCATTCATCATATTGCCCTCACTCCAGCCCCAAGCCTCACATTTTGCAAGATGCTTGCCTAGAGAAATAGCTATGATATATCCCACATTGCCCCCATCCAGTCTATGTAGGGAAGGAAGGAAAAATAAAGAACTCCTGCTTTTCCAAACCTTGGGAAAACATCTCAGAACATTTTAAAAAAAGAAGAGAAATAAGCATAACTTTTTCAACGAACTCCAAAACATAAAGCCTACTTCATTCAAGACTGGAAAATGTGCTCTATATAAGCAAAAATTTCACTGAAGGTTAATTTTTTTTAATGTTATCAACAGCTCTCTTTAATTTTTGTGCATGAAGCCATTAGTATTAAATAGCTTTATATCTTGCCGTTATTTTGTACAGCTTCAGGCAGCATTTGTAATCTCCTGTCTTCCCAACACCAATAACCTTGCAAGATGGGTTGGCTGAGAGGAAAAATCACCCAGCCCAAACTATGCAGGGTTTTGTGCCTGCAAGGGGACTAGAACTTGCACTCTTCCAGTTTTTAGTCCAGTACCTTAACCACTGCCTCAGGTTGGCTCTCTATTTCTTAAAAGTCTATAGAGATTCTCAGTCATCCAGGTTATGATTGTCCCAAAGGTACTTTTTCGGGAGGCAACTGGACTTTCTTGTTTTTTTTTTCTTTTCTTTGAAGATGTTTCACTTCTTATCCAAGAAGTTTCTTCAGCTCTGACTGGATAGTGGGGAATGGAAGGATTTATATTTCTTGTGGACAGCTGGTCATTTGCATCCTTTTAAAGGGTCCTTAAGAGAGTCCTTTAGAGGGCCATTGAAGCTCCAAGTGCTTCAACAACCCTCTAAAAGGATGNAAATGACCAGTTGTCTGCAAGGAATATAAATCCTTCCATTCCCCACCAACCAGTCAGAGTTGAAGAAGCTACTTGGAATGAAAAGCCAAACGTCTTCAAAGACAAAAAACAAGAAAGTCCAGTTGCCTCCTGAAAAAGCACCTTTGGGCTCTCTATTTTTTGTTTTATTTTCTGTAACATTAAATGAAAGATTCAGATTCAGGCCCTTAGCTGATTCGACAGCTTCCAGTAAGGTCAAGCTAAATCAGCTTGTTTTCTGAAATGCCAAACCGGGTTCCAAATTGAATGCTATCATCTGGGTACCTCTGTTTTGCTTAGATGGGTGCACGGCTGTTAGAATGGGGAGCATTGTTTGTCAAATCCTCAACATTGATCAGGCATCAGGAGAAAGCAAGGGGATTCAGTTTTCTTAACTGGAAAACTTTAGAGTTGAAAACAGAGTCTGCAGTGTTGTCACTGCAAGCCAAATGCTGTGTTGGTGGTTTCTCTTCTGCCACCCTGAGAAGATTAAAAAAGGCCAGAGGGTGGCCACGGCATCACAATCAAACTACCATCCAAAGAAAGGAGGCAAGGTTTTGTTCTCAAGGCTGTGATTACCCTATTAGTAGTGTTGCATCCATTAGTGAAGGTGTTGCTGGTTCTAATTGGAGCTGATAAGTGAGGACTATCTGTATTTTGCTCCTGGGCCATCTCTACTTCCTGGAAGTTAGAAAACAAACCGGTGCACCATGTGTTTGGTGTGTGTGTGCTGTGCCATCTTTGAGGTGAGTGGAGGTGCCTTCTTGCTTCTCAATGTAGTGACTCTGTGTTACGAATTTGGTTTGGTGCAGAGGAACCTGAGTGGTATCCCAATCAAACCAGTTCAAGTAGCTGCTTTCATTCAGCATTTCTCTTGTCCTGTAGTGGGGCGGAGGGTGGGGGAGAAGCAGATTGCAAACTCCACAACTCTTCTAACACTTCCACCATTTTTGATAGAGACAGAGAAAAGAAGGGAAGGAGAAGTGATAGGAGTGAATGAAAAAGAAGAAATGGTGTGATGAAGTACACCTTTTTTTAATTTTTACTTTTCTAAGGCAGGGCTGAAGAGAAGAGTCTGGGCCAGGTGTGCTCTCCAAATGAAACAAAAAAAACCTGTTCAGCCAATGACTCAGCCATGCTCAGCTTCCTTGTTTTCTGCCTTTTGATGTGTGTCTCCTAAAATACCAGCTGATATTCTCTGGCTAATCCCATACTTCATTTATTTTTTTCCACCCCATCTTTCTTTCTTCTCTGTTTCCGTTTCCACCTCTTATTGAAGATGGAGATAGAATGGCTAAGAGTAACTCCAAAATAACTACCTTGGCAATTGGCCTATTTCCTGATTGTGCAAACAAGATGTTGTCACTTCTACAGTTGAGATAGAATCCTTTTTTTTTTCCTTCTAGACCATGGGTGTCAAACTCAATTGCGTCACATAACGTATCGTGATGTATTGTGACTTTTTTGCCTTTGTGGAGTTGGGGTGGGCGTGGCCTGCACATGATGCATTGGACAGTTTATTTTGTAAGGAACAGAGATATCTCTATTGTCTTAGCAGCTGTCAATGGATGAGGAAAAGCTAACAGTCAGTATTTTTCTTCACATGAATCAGCTATATTTGTCCTCTGTTTTGAAAATATGGATACCACACCAAGAAAAAAATACACACACACACACACACACACACACATATATCCCATCCCATCCCATCCCATCCCATCCCATCCCATTCCATTCCATTCCATTCCACAGATGGAGGACAATAGAAACGTGGAATATATTTCATTTATTTCAGTGTTTCTTATATCTCTGTTTCAGAGTTGTCCACACAATCTTGCTACTTTCCTCAGTCTGATACTCCTTGACCACCTATCCCTGCTCTACCATGGACACTCTAGCTGCTTCTATTGTGGAACCTGCCATTATTTTATCATTAAATAAAACAGTGACCTAAATAAATGCATGTAATTAAGAAATGCAAATAAATTAAGAGCAAGGGGGACAATAAGCTGCCTAATATTTGGAGAAGAACAGATAAATTGATTTCCTAATTTACTGTGGTGTGCACTTTACCACAAGCATCCTGGCCAATATTTCAAGCTAAAATTATTTAGCATCATATAAGCAAAGTAAAAAAAAAGTTTGCAGGTGGCAAAGCTTTTTTTTCCTTTTGATCATCCATCACTATTGTAATGTTTTCTATCTTCCCAGACTGATTCTTGAAAGACATCTGCATCCAAGCATATTTAGATCCCATTTTAATAACTGGGGATAGTTCACGTTGACTAATGTCCATACTGACTTCAGATTGTGACATTTGTCTCCTTCATAAGGGGAAGAAGTAGGTGGCTCACTGAGGCAACTGATTTGTACCCATTTGTTTTACAAATTTGGCTTAGATAGGTTTAAATTTACTTGCCAATATGGGAACAGAATAATACAAAGAAGCAAGATCTGTGGTAATTGTTCCAGCAGATCCTAAAATCTGCAGGATTAATTGATTCTGGCAGAGCAAATATAAGAAGGCACCTGGACTCAAAGAAAAGTATTCCAGCTGCCAGCCTGGTGAAGTTGTGAAAACTTCCTGGACAAACAAAGCAGTAGCTCAGAAAGATGAAAGCTCCTGGTCTGATTAATGCACATGAAATGCTTTGCTTATGCTTGCAGCTCCCCGGAAAGGATGAGTGATGTACTATAGTTAAATGACCTACCCTTGAAAAAGCTTCCCCGATCATGCTGACGGGATGAAATTAGCTTGTGCTTATAACAGTGTGTTGGGTTGCCAGGCTAAGCTTCAAAGTGATCTAAAGGGATGAGGGTGAAAAGAGAAGCTTAAATCCCATTTGGGGTGGGATCAATTGGTGAGATGTTGCAATGAGTTGAGTTCTGGGCAATCAGAAGAATTCTGTTTTTTTGTGCAGAGGCTGACATCAACAGTTAGACTGCAATTGTTCTTTCTGGATACCATGTCATAAAAGAAGCATTTGGCTTATTATTTCTTTATTTTCACAATAGAGTTTGTCCTCGTTTAGCCTCTGTCTCATTTAGTGACCATTCACATTTACGACAGTGATGAAAAAGTAACTTTGCAACCAGTCTTTGCATTTATGACCTCTGCAGGTCTATAAAGCGAAGGAAAACTGAAATAAGATCGTAAGTACAATCGTGTTTTCACTTAGCAACCTTTTCACTTCACAACTGAGTTGCTGGTCTCAATTGTGATTGTTAAATGAGGACTATTTATATTTATAGCTTGCCCCAATCGTAATGAATAATTTGGCAAATAAAGGGCCTACATAAACAATGGAAATCAATAGTTAAAAAACAAGGCTGTCAAAAGTTTAACCTAAAGGTCAACAGACTAATGGAGCAGTGTTGTTTTGGCCCTACAGTGCAAATGTTTTGAAAAATACAAGTATTTTTAAATACTTGTAAAGTAGGGACAAGCCATATTTCCAGGGAACAAAAAGGAGGGAAAGCGTGTACCATACAATAAAGGCCAGCACTGAGACGACGTTGCCTGGGCAGAATCCCACGAATCTCTCAAAATAATAGAAAGTTAACATTTAGCATTTTAACTATTAATTTGGGAGAAAAAAAGATACTCAGAGAGGTAAAAGGAAAGAGAATAATTTGATTTAACAGGTGTACTTGTCCCAATTCAGAGGAATATAATAGCCCAGATATTTAGTAAAGATCTACTACAGCAGCCGCCACAAGTGGTTATTGGTTCTCCATCTCTACCTAAAGCTAACTAGGCTGTGTTCCAACCTGAAACTCAGAAGACAATTGATCTTCATTTCCTGAAGGGGTAGTACGGTAGGAAAAAGCACTGTGGTTTGTTGTATCTCCTGCAACAGGCATCATTTGTACTAGGTCAGGGGTCACCAAACTTTTGGACCTCAGGGACCACCA
>AZIM01001553.1:58954-77562 GCA_000516915.1 Ophiophagus hannah
TTACAGCCCTCTCTAAATGGTTTACAGAGTAAGCACATTGCCCACAGCAATCTGGGTTCTCATTTTATCCACCTTAGAAGGATGGAAGGCTGAGTCAACTTTGAGCAGGTGAGAATTGAACTGTCAAACTGCTGGCAGTCAGCAGAAGTAGCCTGCAGTATTACATTTTAACCACTGTGCCCCCATGGCTCTAATGATGTGAATTATATCCATTGTCTGGATTGCCTGAGGATATGCATTGGGTGATGTCCAAGCCAAAATTTTGTCCATTGTAGCTGAAGTCTGTTACTTGTGATTTTGTAAAATCAAGGTTTTATTGTATCACCTTTGCAATAGGACATTAAATGGTCTGACTTTGGATTTCCTGGAAGAAGTGGAAAGGAGAGCACTCTGTGGATTGGCTCCACCGGAGCAAACACACCCTGCCATTTGGATTCCTATGGTTGCAACTTGGTGCTGCAGGTGCAAGGCAGGTAAGAAGGAATAGACAATTGCGCTATTTACCACCCTGATATAGAGGGATTCCTGATTTTTTTTGTTTTTACTTTTAAACTGCTAAGTGCCTAGGCTCATTATTAAGAAAGAGAAATGTTTCTAAAAGAGAAAATTGGTGTCAGTGTTAATTAAATCACTACATTAATGTTCATATAAAAATCTTACTACTTCTGAGACAAGTAGTTACAGTATGCGGATTTATAGGTACAATCCCTTGTTTTCTCTCTCTCTCTCATCCACACACACAAATATATAGTATGTATTCCTTTTCTGAAAAACATTTCTTTAAAAATGTACTGATGTACTGATGTACTGATGTACTTTAAAAATGTACTGAATAAGGCTACTGCATTTTTCTATTGTTCCCTTCTGATTAGGTCTCACTGAATCCATTCACAGGGGTTTCATGCATTAATAGTTAACACAGGCTATGCAGATAAGCTGTACCAGCCAATGACAAGCAGAGTTGAGCATTTAATAGTGGGGCATCATAGGAATAGCGTTTAGGCTTATATACCACCCCATAGCACTTTAATTTTATTTTATTTTATTTTATTTTATTAGACTTGTATGCCACCCTATCTCCCGAGGGNCTCACAACATAAAACCATACAATACAATAAATAATTTAAAAAATTTGCAGCACACTCTGGGCGGTTTACAATGTAGAAGCATTGTTTGCACATTGCCCCCAAAGAATCTGCGTCCTCATTATACAATCTAACAAACTTTCTTTTTTCATTGTGATCATTCCTTTTCCTTGGCTTCCCTTTTTCTCAGGGGTTACACAACCTGAGGTTCCAGCACACCTCAAAAGCCCACCAAACATTGCTTCTGACTTGTCATTTATAAACTGAGAAAGAGAAACATATTCAACACATGGGTAGCAATCCTATTTCAAGCATTTCTTTTAAAATTACATTCAGTTTTAATCCCGATCATGCCAATTTTGGGGGGGGACTGTTGCCCCCAGCAGAATTGTGAAGATTGATGTGGATATTGGCAATATGTAGTGCTGTATAATTTCCATTGACTAACAGGAACATGGGAACTTGTATCCTTTTATTATTTTATTTTTAGGGCAGACATTCTAATTTCCCTTCTCAGAATATTCCACTTTGATTTTTTTTAAAAGGGGTGACCAGAAATGTAACGCAGCATTCCACAGTAATATTAGAAATTACATTTCAAATAGTTTGGAAGTTGCCTTTTTCTTTATTGATGTGCATAGACTTTCTTTCAACTGAAATTTCTACTAAGATTTCTTTCTTAGTTCATTGCCAATTGAGACTCTGCCGGTGATCTGAGAAGTTGAGATTTCTTTCAAAGTGCACAACTTTACTTTTAATGTGTTGGATGTTGTTTGCCGTTTAACTGCCCATTCCACAAAATCTTTTGGCTTTAATAAATATTTGGGAACATCCCTCCCTTGTGTCTTCTCTTGTACATTTGCTCTCTCTGTTATGATTTATAAAACTCGTTTATGTGCTTGTTTTGCTCTGGCTCGCAAGTTGAAAATGCAGCATTATGGCATACGTACCCACAAACCATTTAGAAAGCTTGTGTTTTGCCACATTAAAATGTGGGCAGAAGGTTTGTGAGTTTGAATGCAGTGAATCCACAATGAGGAGAAAGCTGAAAGGATTTATTGAGCAAAGTAAACCAAAAGAGTAACTTTAATTGCGAAATATAATATAGAGCGGAAAAATTTACAGACAAGGCAATGTTGGACTATAAATAAAAGAGAGATTCTAACAGCTCTTTTACATCCAAGCTTCATCCTTGTCAGAGGACATTCCATAACTAACACATAGCACACTCTTGAGGCTCAGGCCCGTGCTTAAGCTAACCCATGGGTGGGTTTTTCAGCTTATACAGTATGGGACTGCACTTGTTTACATTTCTAATTTAGCACATATATTGTTTCTGCTTCTTGGGTAGCAGTTATTGAACACTTGTGTGAAACAGTGCTTAGGTTATCTGCAGATAGTTGGCCTTGGAGTTGAAAGAAAACAAGTACTTTTAACCTAGGCTTACATAAGAGAACAGTTAATCATGGGGAGCAACTGGAAAGATGCAAAGGCTTGTTTTGAGAAATCTAAGTCATTCTATGCATATAGAACACCAAAATATCAAAATGAGGTCTTTTTATACTGGAAAGCACAGAGAAGGACTGCATCCCTCAAACTTCCTTGTCCATATAATCCTTTTCTGCTATAGCACTTCAGCTTGAAGATAGAATTGTAGCCAATACCCCAAGGTCTCCAGAAACAGTTGGATGTTTTACTTGAGTAGGTATACCACGGCTGAAGCCTCACTAGATGTAAAGAAACTTGTTTTCAGCTAAATGTGAATTGGAATGTAGGAAGTTGATCTTTACAAGGTTAGATGGTCTCTTGAGACTAGTTCTGATAAGTGATATTCTTCAAGATCTGTCAGACAAACCCTTTTACAGTTTTGCAATCTGAAGCTTTTAACTAAGGGTGCCAAAGGTAGAGGACAGTAAATGCAAAAACATGTAGACCCTGCAGCCTATAGGATCCTGCTATCTCAGCACACCAATATCTTAATCCGGCCCAAAGAGAAATAGCATGTGCTTGTCCATCAGAATTGAAGCAAAGCTTCTATTCTTTTCAAATAGCCCATTAAACTCTTAACAATCTGAGGAGCGGGGCGAGGCATCTTAGTCATTTAAAGGAAATATAGCTGATCTGATCATTACAATTTTGGACATCTTGTCACTTTTAGCTGAAATATGATGGCTGTTTCCTGCAGCACAATCCTCAGGGAAAAATGGATAGATCTTTTGTCCCATTCCAAATTACAGGAAATGCAAACGATTATATAAAATACTTTGTAATGTGTTAAAGGTATTCAAGCTAGGATTGATACATAAATACCAAAATAGTAAGACTCAACTATTTATGTGGCATAAATTGCAGAATAAGTAACAATACGCAGAGAATGTTACCATCTTGAAGACTAGTATTCTATTCTATACAAAGCTGATTTATCAGAATAAAAACTCAGTAACACATTTGTTGTATTGTTTTTCTTTGCAATATTATCCAAGTACATCCAGTCCAAATTTATAATCTGAACTGAAACACTCTACAGTGTTCATAGCTGTTTTCTGCAGACTTCCTCACTTTAGAATCCTCCAGAAATGTTGGATTTAAGTCACCATGATCATTTCTCATGCTACGGGGAGTGGTTAGACAACACATCTAGAGAGGACAGGTTAGGGGGGGAAATGAATTTACCGTACTTAAGCTATGTGCACTTTTTCTGGATTTGGGTTCAAATTTTAACCAAAAAGGCAGTTCGCTTTATGCTAAGTGATAGTATGCTTGGTTTGCTGTAGCATGCTAAGTGAATACCCCTATTGTGATTTTTGTCATAAAGCATGAATATTGTAATAGATAATGTGGATGACCTTGGGGAAAAAGTGGAAGAGATGCTCTCTAGAAAATCAGACAAGAGAGGGAAGACCCCCCAAGGCATAGTGGTTAAAGTGCATTATTGCAGGCAAACTCTGCCCACAGCCTAGGGTTCGATTCTGATGGGGCTCAAGATTGACTCAACCTTCCATCCTTCTGAGGTCAGTAAAATGAGAACCCATATAGTTGGGGGCAGTATGCAAATAATGCTTCTACATTGTAAACCACCCAGAGAGTGCTGTAAAGCTCTATGGGGCAGTATATAAGCCTAAATGCCATTGCTATTAAGGGTCAGAGATAGAATCTGAGGAAGGATCCTCAGTACCACTCCACTCCAATAGATCAATTAAGAGTGATATTTAGAGGTTCGTACTTTCACACTTGCAAGATTCTGTTAATGTAGCCTTACAATATTGTTGAATTATCTAATTGTGTTTCCTGTCTGGTTTTCCTCGGGGGGTTAACAGATATGCAAACTACAGCTTATCATGATGTGTGAACTTAGGCAGAATTTGCCTACTTGCACTTGTACCATATATAACTTCAGGATGCAAGTTTCCATTATCTTTTTCCAGGAAAAGGTGGCATCTGTATCCACCTGAAGACTCCAGGCTACTTTACCCTACCAGAATTCCCTATGAAGAATCTAGTGTATTCAGCAAAGTCAATGTGCTTAATCCAAATCTGAGGCAGTATCCATTGTTCAAAAAAGCACAAGCTCATGTGGTTACACTTGATCCTGGCCAGGTATTTTACTAAATATGAAATTGAATGAATGAACTGAATGTGAATGAGCTGGAACATCTAATTTAATTTGTTTGTTTGTTACATTGTTATGCATCGAGACTCATTTTGGTATAGTGTTTAAGGCACCAGAGTAGACACCAGGAGACAGCGAATTCTAGTCCTGCCTTAGGCATGAAAGTAGCTGGGTGACTTTGGGCCACTCTCTCACTCTCCGCCCAATTTTCCTCACAGATTTGTTGTCGTGAGAAAAATAGGAGGAAGGAGTATTAGGTTTGTTTGCCACCGTCAGTTATTTATAAAAAAATAAAAATGTATGTATGATGTATGTGTGTGTGTGTTACAGTTATAGTTGTTACAGTGGTAGGGGTGGAGTGGTGGCTGGTCACATATGCCTAGTTTATATCATTTTGTCTCTTCTAAGTGAAAATTGTACTTTGTGAAACAAAAAGAAGATCTGGGATATATTTCTTGGTATGCCAGCAACTTTGAAGGTTCTTAAGTTTCTGAGGATGGAATAGAAGCTACCTCTGTTTTGAGAGTAGTAATTTGCTCAGTTTGGACCTTGGTTATGTGGAACCAGCCAAAAACTTTTACATTTTCATCATGATGGATAATTCCATAATGGAAACACTTGCCCAGCAGCTATCTCACTTCTATTTACAGCATGCATTAGCATTCGAATGCAAGCTTTCACAGTAGTTTTAACAAAGTCATGTGAAAGTTGATTAATCATACTTTACCAGACAAGAAGACTACAATAAATGAACAGCAGCCCTGTGAAGGATTTTTCTATTTGCCAGAATTTGAGGGTCTCAGCCCCATCAGCATGATGCCTTCCAAATTAATTACTCACTCCTTTGTTCTAAGTATAGCTTTCATTACATAATGAGCTACTTTTCTTAGATTTGGGTTGTAGCCCTTTAGTCTCTGATGTCACTCAGTCCCTGGAATGTGTCCTTTAGGGCAATATGACCCTCACACCAAAGAAAGTTCTTATCCCTGCTATATGTACCCACCTCTATTCACTTTTGGTATTTTCTTGGATGTGCTCCAGCGTAGTCATGTATAGAATTGCATTGATGTCCTTCCAAACACTTGTCATTGCATTATATTACATTCTGTATGGCATGAAAAATGGCTATGATATGCAAAACATTCCACATTAAACCATTTCAAATTTGCAGCACCCCATTTTTCAGCTTGAAATCCTTTCTTTTGAGTGTGAAACGGCTATGTCAATTGCAAAATGGGTTGTTCTGTATATTCTTCTAGTGGGTTAAACTTGAAACAGTGTTGTGCTTTTGAAACACAGCTGTTCCAAATTCGGAATACTTCCAAAACGCTTCTAATGGCCTGTTTCAAACTCACAACTATTACTTCACACTCAAAACAGAGTGTTTAGAATTTGAAGCAGTTTAGATTTGAAATGTTTTGCACACGCCAATAAATATCTTACTGATGCCAAAACCGGAATAAACTGACTTCTGATTTTTCTCTTTTGTTCTTCACAGTTCATTTTGTTGCTTTTTCTTATGTTTCTGTTCTTTCTTAATGATAGCAAGGTATTACCTTTCATTACGATTGGAAATTCAGCGCAGACTGTCTATTTCAGTGATTGCAAATGGTAATTGAAGCTGGAGTATCCCAATTTTTAATTAAACTTAAACTAATTAAAAGTCAAATGTTGTTCAGAATTGAAGACTTGTAGCAGGATGCCCAAAATTCCATGACACAGAGGAAAAGCTGAAGACCAAAGAATGCTAAAATTCTCTAAGGATATCATTTCAGAAATACATGATTGAATACAATTCAACATGCAACAAGATTAGATCAGGATTGTCTAGTCTGAAAGAGATGTTATGAACCAAGATGATAACATCCTCTAGTAGTAAAGGAAGTCATTCTTTTAGTAGGTACTATTCAAAAGAAATCAAAAATATTATGTCTGCAAATACAGTTACTTATACTGTTCTCTATTCTTGTTTGACCACGAACTGTAATGTGATGGACTAAAATATCACAACAATGCGGGACTGGAAAACTGAAATAAAGGGGTGTTTGAGATTCAGCATAGCAGTAGTTGGGCACTAGATGTGATTATTAAAAGAAACTTAATGTACCTAATGCCATCTTCTGGCCACTGTGTCTCATTTCACTACTTATCCTGAACTTGATGGCACTGAGGAATCTTGGTTTCTGTATATATATTTTAATGCAGCCTTAGCCTTATTTTTGGATGAACAGAAGCCAATATAAAATAGTTTCATCCATTTTAGAAGATTCATCTAGTCAGTTACGAAGGCTAAATGGGGTAAAAATTATGAGGTGGCTTCTTAAATCCTGCCCTGTATTTCAATTTTTGACATGATCTGTATGATTCCCACTGACAGCCAAGTTCTAGTAAGGTTCTTTCTGCATCACTCTTGCACCTGCGGATGATAATTTGAGCCTGTGGGTTTATAATTGCTTCCTCAGAAATGACAGGAGAACAATTTGAAAGATGCCTTTGTGAGCCTCTGAGAGTTTTGTTTTGTTTTTGTGTTAGTAAATTAGCCTCGGCTAGCTACCTAACTGAGTATTGAGAAAAACCGCAGGCCCTCAGAAGTAGCAGCAAGAGATATAGACAGCAGAGTGGCCTCATTTTCACACATGCAGAACTCTTCTTTTTCCATTTGAGGAGCGCAAATGTAAAGTGTAAATCAAAAGCTGTCATCGGGTATGGAGAAATGATTTGATAGGGCATTAAAGGGGACTGTAATCTCCATCTTGTTCACGCTGAGATTACATTCACAGCTCAGAGGTGACTATTTTACCTCAGGAAAAAAAAATTACACCCACCCTCTGAATAAACATAGAAAAGCTGTGGGCAGATTTTATATGGTATAACAACTTACTTCTCTCGGAACAATAGTATCTATACTTCCTTCTCCAGTGAGAAAACACGAAAAGAGAGACAAGTTTGAACAACCATTTTATGGAGGATTGTGAGAGTTGAATTCAGGGCTCGAAGGGGCCAAGTCGGTTGACTTAAACAGTTCTTGTTATGTACAATTGCCTAATTGCCAGTTCAGTGGCTGTAACATTCATTATTCATTATTCAGCAACTACATTGGCTTTTTTAAGCTTGAGGGGTACATTGTAATATCCAATCTACTATTCTGTTCTTTTCCTTTCCTATTTTCTATTGTTACAGGTTCAATCACACTAGCCAGACTAAGAGAAGCTAATTCAGGCAATAACATCATAATCCTAAAAAGAGCCATGACTGTCTTTGAAGTCATATACACATGCACGCATATATCCAAACTCTTCTCTCATGTCAAATCGTAGATCTATATCATAAACGTGGAGGAGAGAAAGAATATAAAAGCCTACATGAGTATAGATTTCTCTGCCCAGTTAGGGAAATGCGGATATGTAGACTTCCCTAAGCCAGAGTGTGGTTGGTTGAATCTGATTTACTGTGTTGTTTGAATCAAAGCCTTGTTGGTTTGTACACATTGGCTTGTGGCTTAGTGCAGGGGTCGGCAATCTTAAACACTTAAAAAGCCACAAAGGTCCTAACCGGAAGCCTCCCGTTCAATTCTGGAGCCGACCGAAAGTCTGGTTCCCCCAGCATAGAGTCTCCTCCTACCACGGCATCCTTTTTCCTTTTACCGACCAGCAACAGGGAGCCACAGTAGAGGGATGAAAGAGCCCCGCACAGCTCCAGATCCGCAGGTTGCCAACCCCTGGCTTAGTGTGTTGTGTGAATCTAGTAAATTGTGGATTGGATCCTTATTTCCTCCAGAAAGACTGGGAATTGAGAGGCGGTTCTTCTTAGTCACAATTCCCTTGCTCCATGGCAACTTCCCAACCCCCAGGTTAGGATGGTGGCTCCCTCCTTTCTAACTGTGTTTGTGTGTTTATTTTACCTGCCCAACTCCAATGGGAAATTTAACAAAGCGAAGACTTTCTTTTCTGTAGTTTTTGAAGCAGAAAGTGCAACATATTAACAGAACTACAGAACTGGTTTTTTAATATGATTAGTTTGGCATTTTCTAGACTTATTATAGATAATATTTTAAATGCATTGTTTTACTGTTTTTGTTCCCGTCAGCCATCTGGAATTATAGATGAAGTGGCATTGGAATGCACATACATAATCAATCTTTAAAATTTGTCTTACTTAATAACAGAAGCTTAGTGTGATCTGTGAGAAAGGCCAGTTTGTCCTTTCAAATACCACTTTCCGGGAAAGATAAACAGGCAAGAGATCGTATTTTCATTCCTAGCTTGTGACCATAGTGTGAAACAGGATGGCAGAATAAATAGACTATTGTTCTGATACAGTGGGAGTCTTCTGATGTTTTGAACTAATCTAATCTGTGCTCCCCAAAGTAGAGTATAGATTGGAATTTGGCAGGCCAAGTGGACTCTGCATTTCTGCTGAGGTTTCAGTCTACTTCTGATCTGAATATCTAAATGAATCAAAATACATTTAGGTGCCCTGGTGATTATTAGCTGCTACATTTGCATTTCATTCCTCCAGCGATGTTCTCTATGTCACCTTTGATGACTTTGTATTCCTTCCCAATGTCAGTTCTGATATTATACTTCTATGTGCATTTTATGGTCTCTTAGTTTTTAATTTATGATACTTCACTTGCTTTCACAATTCTTAAAACAGCTCAGC
This sequence comes from Ophiophagus hannah, assembly GCA_000516915.1. NCBI lineage: Eukaryota > Metazoa > Chordata > Lepidosauria > Squamata > Elapidae > Ophiophagus > Ophiophagus hannah. The sequence goes on from AZIM01001553.1 coordinate 68,312, forward strand.
ATGAAACTGTAAAAAGGTAATCCTTGACTTACAATCACTTAACCAAAACTATGATACCCCCCCCCCCCCACCCCACCNNNACCAAACCAAAACTTTGATCCCCCCCCCCCCCAAAAGCTACTTACAATCCTTGAATTTACAACTGCCACACCCCCTGGTCACACGATCACATTTTAAGCGCTTGGCAACCAGCTCACACTTATGACTGGTTGCAATGTCCCATAGTCACATGATTATGATTTGCTAATTTTTTTTGCCAGTTTCTGGCAAAAAGCACCCATTTGGAAAAGGGAAGTGTGATTCACTTAACAACCATATGATTTGCTTAACCAATGGTAATTCACTTTACAATTGTCATAAGGATGGTCAAAATCCAGTCACTTGGTGCCTCAACTTATGACCGCAATGACTTAATAACTGAAATTCTAGGATCCACTGTGGTCATAAATCAAGGACTAACTGTAGGGACAGCTGTTGCTTGGTCTTTTGCTGGATTCAAAAATATATTATTTTTACTATTTATTGACTTTTTGCAAACTGTATAGTAAGTTCTTGCTCAGACAGTCTTCCAGCTGATTAGCAGATGTTTTTGGAAGATATACAGTTTATTTCATTTGATTATTTCCCAAGTATACAGTGTACAAACTACTTACGTTATGAAATAAGAAGTTAGAAGATTGAATTGGAATTGGTAGTTGAATTCCTGAGCAATTACACTCTAGTCTGCAACATTTTATTGAAGTTCCCAGATGTCTTTTCTAATGTTTCTTCTACTTTTTAAAAACAAATTATTTACAGGAATGCTTTTTACTTATCTTGGAAGATGAACATCTGTTTCTAAATAATTGATGGCATTCTTATCATAAACTAACAGTATATTTATGTCACTCTCGTGTGATCACCCTATACATTATGGGTGATGTGTGGGTAAATGAATGTTTAGACAGGCTTCATGGTAAAATATAGGATAATCACATTGAAAGGGACTCTAGATAAATAAGCTTTCCTCAATGTAATATCCTCTTTTCAGTGGAATAGTGCATAAAATCATATGCCAGATTTATATGTAAATAGATATTTCAATAGTTACATTGGCTGGATGTGGCAGAAGCCTGGCTTATCATTGATGACATTTTCTGCAAAATCTTTGTGGGTTTTCATGTCTAACAGTTTGGGTGAATGTCTAACTGTCTTGTATGTGTCTTCTTCAGAAGTATTTGTAGAGGAGAAAATGTAGTGTTGGGATCCATGGACTCTTTGCAGCTTGAAGTGACAACTCCATTAGAAAAACTCCTGAAAAATTATTTGACTAAATTTTGCCTGTACCTTTCTAAATCCAGTGAATTAAAAGAAAATTCTAACTCCTGCTTATATATGCACAGGTTCAGCTTTAAACCCCTGTTGAAAATAACCTCTCATCCCAAATGTTCTTATCAGTGACACCCCCCCCCCCAAATAGTAAATACTGGTTGAACAAGACAATGAAATGTTTTCATTCTAACTGGAGATAGGACGGTTTTAAAAATAGCAAGAACAAGTGAAACATTGAGATCTTGAAGCACCTTGACTGATACCCTATTCAGCAGTAAGGCTGCTGATAGAGTGCTTCTTGCTGCAATTTGCATGCCATCAAATCTCCCAAATTCAAAATTACCAAATTGCTTTCAGAGCCAGAATTTCCAGAATTCTGAATACTGTTTGCTAGAAGAAAAATATGGAAGCGGTCTTATAGGCCTCTTGCCTTGTTTACAGACTTTCCATTGACGGCTAGATGGTCAGTGTGGAAAAAAGGTGTCCCTGCTTCCTACTGAAGCCTGATATCAAATTTCTTATGCCCAACTTATTTCTAGGATATGTTTCAATCTGTCTATTTTTTTACAAAAACCTATGTATGGCTTCTTAGGTTTTCTTGCAAAAAAGACCATTTTAACAATGAACTTCTATTAAGCCAGCAACTATAGGCAGTCATCAAAACATGCGAATGTAATGGAGCCCATCTGACCCAATTATTATTTTTTGTAGCACTTGTTGAATGAACGAAGTGGTTGATAAGTGACCAATTGTTTGCTATTGGTTTTGCCAAAAACTGAAAGCGCCAGTTTTTGGCAAAACCATTGTAAAAGTCATGTGATCATGGGATGCTGCAAATGGCATAAACGTGACCACATTGTCAAGTTCAGTCAGATGATTATGGATCTGTTCCAACTTTGGATATGGTTCATAAATCCCATTTTTCAGGTAGTCGTAACTTTGAATAGACTGTAAAGCAACCAGTCATAAGTCGAGGACTACCTGTCATTTATAGCAATTCATTTCTTTAATTTGTGTTTTTCACAGAGTTGTTTGATTTCATGATTGCTGACTTAACTCTGATTTTAATAGGGCATATTTTATTACTTTCACTTTTTATAAGGTACCAGATTATTCATTTGCCTGGAAGAGTGGGTTAGAGGTACTGCAGAATATATTATCCATAAAAGTCATAATTCCTTAGATGTATCAAGTGCAAGTGGAGATCAGTGATAAAAGATTTAAACTACTATTAAAAGTATTATTTTCAACCCTTTCTGTTTACATTGTACTCTTCTGCAACATACACGTTTGTAAGAAAAGAATTTACAACTTTTCAATTCTCATTTCTTTTTTCAGGTCTTGTTGGTTCCTAGACACTGGTGGCATTATGTTGAGTCCATTGACCCCATCACCGTTAGCGTTAATTCTTGGATTGAACTGGTATTTTTCTCCCTGTTTCTTAAAATTATTTTAAGATTTGACTCATTTTAATGATTTGACTCATTTTATCTGTTAAAATTGCCAGCTGCAAACCATATGGAGTAACCTGCATATTCACAAACAATCCACCGATAGCATAAATTTTATTGGGTTAGTTTATAACAAAGATTGATAATAAAAAGGATGTTTTTTTGGCAACTTTCCCACAATTTCATGCTAGAGTTTTTCTCCATAATGATCTTGGCAATTAAATGAGGAGCTCTTAGTATGGAAAGCATGTGTGCTACTATCAAGCTACACTCTTGGCCATGACATCTGTCTACCTTATTGTCAATTAATATTATGCATATGTAGGTACAATAATTGCAGAGCAGTTACTAGAATAACTCTTCCATTCCCCTCCCGTTCCTTTTGGTTTCCCTAGCATTGAATCATTGAGGCCCACAAGAGGCCCATCCACTTATAATCTGTAACATACCACATACATAAATTATGCTACATAATTCAACATTTTGATTGCATAAATTTTAAATCAAAGTGATGCAGGTAGAAATGAGACCTGAAAGGATGATTTGTAATAGATGTAGACACGGTCTCTTCATCCATCTGACATCAAATATGTGGAGAGGAGAATAGAAAGATGTATCATTGAAGCTTGATGGGATTAGAAATCCATTCAGGCTCTGTTTTCTTGTGTAGTTAAAAATCTATACAAATGTATTTCAACAAGTTTGACAGATCTCAGAGCAGTTCTTTTTTTTTTAGCACAGAACCAATAAATCTACATCCTTTGATCAGGAGACAGATCATTTGCAGAGGATATGGAGGAGGAAATTTGAAATACCATTATTAGATAAAGAGGGTGCCTTTATATTTTGTTGAGAAGGTAGATTAGTATGATCTCCTAATTGCAGGTTGCAGCTGAGTTGATATGTTAAGAAATACTGGGTATAATAGGGTGGGAAGCTGATAGTTCCCCAGTGGTGTCTAATGATCTCCTAGGAGTTCCAGTAGGGAGGGATGCTAGGAATTGTGGTACATTAATAACTGGATAGCCAGAACTCCCACCCACCCCCACCCATACAGGATGCCTTATGCATTATTTCCCCACCCCTCTTGATATAGCACATATATTTAAGAGTTCAAAAGTAAGCAGGTTCAATACATTCCAATTTTTCTTGCCATAACCGCTCTTTCCAAATTAAAAACCTCACAAACAATATAAGTTGAGCATGGAGGTTGCTTAACTTGAGGACTGCTGGGACTACCCTTTGTGGTGACAGCCAATTATATCCTATTATCCCCAGAGATGATGGCAACATTCCTTTCTAGATGTAGGGTTATCCATCTTGGAAAAACAATGCATGACATAGATGTTAAAAAGTAATATCAAGAACATTTCCATTATTCACTCAAGCAGTACTCTGGCTTATGGCAATAAGCAGCTGCTATCATATTGATATGATAAGTGAATGCCATGCCAGTTTCAACCGCTCTACTGATACAATTAATTATTCTACTCATGCTTTACAATAAGAGGAGCAGGGTTTAGTTTGCTTCTGACACATTGAGACCACACCAAAGTTTGCATTCTAAGATAAGTGATTAATATTATTCATGGGCTTCATCAGGCAGAATGAACTTTTCAGAGTTGCAGTACCCTGAAAGCCTGACAATTTTCATATGGCTAAGATAAGCTGCTCTAAATATGCATTATTTCAGGTGCTAAAAGGTGAGGCTAAATGTTTCAGACTTAGGAAGCTGTGTTGTGATAAGGAGTCAGTGGAAAACTACATACAAAGCCTGCAAGAGAAAGTCTCTTATCCCTGAATGGTACCAATTTCTGTGGAATGTCCATTTACTCTGAATTTACAGCTTTGTATCATAATTCTATATATTTCTGACTGCATGACTTACCTTGTGGCCATGAGAAAAATGAACAGTAAAGAAAAGCTTCCCTAAGTATTTATTCAGCAGCAATAACATTTGAAATAAAATTGTTAAGACGTAATGCAATTCTAAATTCTACAAGGGTTTCTTCTGAAGCTGCAGAGCTAGGATTATCCAATTTATTAATGAAAGAGACTTAACAAAAAAAGCATTGTATCCAACCTCTAATAGTTCACTTTTTTGTGTGCCTGTGAGTCAATGTTGACTCTTAGCAATTGGCTGGACAAATGCTTGTAGTTTTCTTGGCAAGATTTCAAAAGTAATTTGCCATTGNGGAGGGGGGGAGGGAGAGGGGGGGAAGGGAGAGGGAGAGAGGCTAAATCATACAATGAACAGTTGGGGAAACTGGGAATGTCTAGTCTAACAAAGAGAAGGTCTAGGGCTGGCATAGGTATTTGATGTGCTGTCACAGAGAGGAGGGGGTCAATCTATTCTCCAAAGCAGCAAGACAAAAAGAAATGGATGGAAGCCACCTAGAACCTACCTAGAATTAAGGAAAAGATTCTTGTCAGTGTGAACAATTAATCAGTGGAACGACTTACCTCTGGAAGTTGTGGGTGCTCCATCACTGGAGGCTTTTAAGAAGGGGTTTGGCAGCCATTTGTCCGGAATGGTATAGGATCTCATGTTTGAGTAGGGAATTGTCCAACTGTTATTCTATAATCTAGTTTTAAATACCAGGTTGGGGGGGGGGGAGAGAGCAAGACAGAGAGAACGTAACCTGGCCTCCTGGTTTCTAGCCTGTTGCCTTAACCACTACAACAAACTGGCTCTTTGTAGTGCATTATATTGCACTAATATAAGGGAGGTTTGTACTGCTTTAACTTGAGCTACTATCCAGGGGTGAGAGGGATTGATATATGATCTGCATAGACCACATTGCCCATACAGATCACTTCTGTGTTTACAGTGTGTTTGTAGTAGGAAACAAGGTACAAGGACTTCTCTTGAATGTTTTCAAGCAATCCTGTCACATGATAGTTTAACCTCGGATGTAGGATGCTGAAGCCTGTTTGGAACTTAACCAGAATTTGGCTTATCAGAAAGCTCTGCTGATTTGTAAATTATAACTGCATTCTTTCAGGCAGATATGAGTTATATGATATAAATATGACATGGCATCATCAGAAATGCAAATGGCCTATTAAGTCTGCACAATGATGGCAATAAATGCTAGGAGGAATGGCAGAGAAAATAGGAAGGGAGAAAGGAGGAATTTTGGGGGGGAAGAGTTTCTGTGGGAAAGTTGCAAGCTACTGATCAAGAGCAAAGGTTGCATCTTGCTATCTCTTTGCTACATCCCTGTTTTCATATGTAAATTCAAGCAAACAAGCCCCACTTCTTCATTCTGCCTCCAGGATTGTACTGTAGGCCACCAGTACCATTTTTATACAATGATTTTGTTCCTTGTTGCCCCGGGAACTGTCCCTAGCTCCAAGCAATTCAGCTAAACATGAAGGCTTTGCTTTCCTAGGCAGCTCATCCTGATGAAATCCTAAATTAGTCTTTGTATTTCACTGCATAAAGGCACCCAAGAAAGACATAACACCTTGTAGCATGTAAGAATCAATTATGGAATTCTTGTTTCATCTTTAAAACATTGCATGCTGGTATCCTTCATTAAAGCCAACACTGCTGTCTTTTTCACCCTTCTGTTGCCGTGTAAGACTGCAGTAATACATTAGTGGGTTGGTGATACTGTCAGATGACAGCAGGCTCTCTGGAATTTAGAATAATTTAGTAATAGCTTGCAAGGCATTTGTGTTCTCCTAGTAATTTGTGTGTGAAGGGGAGAGTATGTGTGTGTTTAAGAGCTTAAATCCTTGAGAGATAGAGTTTGGGACATGCCTTTTTGATCTTCCTAAATTAAAGATTCTATATATTAGATGATATCCCTCTGGTATAAATTAAGATTTGTAAGTCTCAATTTAACAAGACACTAATGCAATAGAACAACTGCCAATTAGGAAAAATTATATAATTGTTTGATCAGGCGGCTTTTATGGACATTTTATGAAATTATGAAATCCCAGATAAAATAACAAGGGATGTTAATTACCCTGTCTGCTTATTTGAGAAATCACAGATCCTTTTAACATGAGTGCTATGATTTGTATAATATAAGAAAGTATTCCAAAGCTTCTAGAACTGCTAGATAAATTTTCATTCTTCAGAATATTAGAGATCCCTCATAATATGATAATGAAATGAAGCATACCTCCTCTCCACCTCCATACCCCACAAGTGTTTCTCAACTTTGGCCCCTTTTAGATGTATGGACTTCGACTCTCAGAATTCTTCAACCAACAAGACTGGCTGGGGAATTCTGGGTATTGAAAACTACACATCTTAAAGGGGCCAAGGTTGAGAAACACTGGTTTAGACCAATGCCAATGGAATAGTCACAGCTTCAAAATATATTGGACTCAGCATATCCAAATATTTCTTCACCTGCTAACCAAAGTCCTTTTCATATATTCAAAATATCCCGTGTTTTCCTTTCTTTTTTTCATAGGATGCAGATCATGAAGCCCGCATAGAAGAGGCAATAACTCGAACAATGATATGTGCAATCAAGTCTGCAGAAAATCCCAGTGACACAGATTCTTGGCTCAACCCCACAGAGGTTTTCCTCTTCATTTTATCCTCTAAAGTTTTTGTGCATTTTTGCTTGAATGATATCATTGTAAGGTTGACAATCCCTGCCTCAGTTGTATGCAGCAATGATTAGTATCTCCAGACTGACTAAGCATGACTCTCTATGGCTGTTCTATTTGATCTTAGATTTGGTTCTAAGCCAGAAATGTGATATTGGTGCAGACGGAGTACCACATCCTTCTCTAAGATATGGATTTTGCTGTTATCTCTTTTTGTACACTATACACAATCAATAGATTTAGCAATCTGAGAACAGTAAATGTTTTGGAGTTGTTAGATTTTGGGGGGCAATGTAATAAATATTTATACATTGCATGATTTTAGTTGAGCAATGTTTGCATAATCCAATTTTAAAAATATTAATATTCTGCTATTTAGAAAGCTTAAAGTATTGAAAATAAAAGAATAGTAAACATTTTATCAATATTAATTGCCACTTAGGATGTCAGAGTTACAAACATAACTCTGTTATGTTTAACTTTTATACTGTTAAGTTATTATTTAACTTTTCATCCAAGATTATATAGAAGAACCACTGCAATTCACATCAAAATATTAGTTATTTGATAAAATTCAACCATTAGCTCCTCCTCCTATGGGAAATGTAGTTTGTATGTTGGAGTATGCTCTTTAATAAGTTCACATATTATTATGATGGTGGAGGATTTTGTGGGAAAGGAGCACTTGGCCAGGAGAGCTTCGAATCACACACCATTTCCTTCTTATAGATAGATAGATAGAATTCTTTATTGGCCAAGTGTGATTGGACACACAAGGAACTTATGGACAACTCCATGCAAAATCAAACATGAACATGGAGTTGATGTTTCGCTGTTTCCCTCTTTTCCTTCACTGGGGTGGTTTGTTGTGGGTATGCATTTCCTTGGATGCTGCTGTCATCCCATCTCAGTTAATGGGGATGGAAATACTTTTGGGAAGTGCCCAATATGTTATTTAGTGCTCCCCCAGCTGAGTAAGAGGATTTATGCCTCAACCATAGCATGGAGAATTCACTTTTAGAGGGAAGACTAATGAACAATAACTCACTTACACTTCCTGAGTTTTAAATGGGAAAGGGGCTACAGAATTACATAGTGCCTTCAAGTGTCTGCCCAAAGCACAGAGATTTCTGGAAGTCTTTGACTACTATATTTCAGTTAGTTCCAAGTGCTTTTGCATGCTGGTTCTTACGTTTTGATACCTTTTATTTTCTGTGTTGTTTAATTTGGGGGTCTTTGAAAATTATCTTTTTAAACTGCTTTGTTTTCTGAACCACTTTTAGTTCATAATTTTAAAAAAGTGGAGATGTAAGTGTTATAAGTGTTATATAAGATATAATTCCTTGTGTGCCCAATCACACTTGGCCAATAAAGAATGCTAGCCTAGTCTAGTCTAATCTTCAAAATAAAGGTGTATGTTCAGCTGAACTCAGCTGGCAGATTGGATTCTCCTCTCTCATGACCCCGTATATGCTTGATTGGATGGGAAGAAGTTAACCTCATGACATGGGATGTAGCACAAAATATTTTAAATGAAAGTAATATTGTGTGAACCTAAAGTACTTCTTGTAGGACAAGAGACAGATTTAGAGAGCATCCAGTCATATATTTTCAGAAATAGAGGTCAACCATTTTTTTTTTGTTCCAATGTTTTTGAGTCTAGCACTGAGAATTTTTTTCAGGCTGCTTGAGACTTGCTATAAAAGGTAACTTTAAAATTTTAATGAAAAAACTTTAAAATTAATTTTTAAGACCTTATGGTCTTAACATCTAGCCTAGGGGTGTCAAACTGGTGGTCTGCGGACCAGATGCGTCACGGCCAGGCCACGCCCACCCAGCTCCGCGAATGGGGGAAATGTTGCAAAACATCACATGACAGCAGAGGTGGTATTGAGCAGGTTCTGACCAGTT
>AZIM01001553.1:134736-144931 GCA_000516915.1 Ophiophagus hannah
TCAGACACAACTGAATGGATATCATCATCATCATCTTCATCTCATTTGCATTTGTGAAGGAAAGGGGGATATTCTGTTTTTCATGTGTTCCTTAGTCCACTTAAATGTCACTTGGTCTGAGTTAAAGCTTACCTTAACTCTTAATTCTTCCAAGATGCTTATCTATACCTTAATCTTTAAAATGATGCTCACTCTGGTACATGAGATAACCAGAATGAACAGTTGACAGTTTCCTCTCTCCATAAACAAAGGAACAGGAATGAGGTGCTCAGGGCAGTATCACCCGGATCATGAGAGATCCTATATCTTGAGAGCAGACGACTGTTTCTGCTCATGTCTCCTGTCTCCTATTAAGCAAATATATCTTTCCAACTGAAAGTTTCCTTCAAGAATGGAACAAATATAACTTGATAGACGTCAGGGTTTGTAATAATTCAAAAGCAATGCTCACAAAACATTTTGAGAGGGACAGCATAAGGGATAATAGTGACAGAAAGACAGGATAGTGCTTCTGGGTGCAATTCAAGGAGTTGGTTGTCGCCTTTAAAGCCCTTAATCAGGTTATCTGAGGGACCGTCTCTTGCCAGTCACATCTACCTGACCCATCAGAACGGGGAGGCAGGGAATGCTGCGGGTCCCATCCTTGAGGGATATACACTTGGGGGGACCCAGAGGAAGGGCCTTCTCCATGGTGGCTCCCTCCCTCTGGAACATCATTCACCCAGAGATTAGACTGGCCCCCACTCTGATTCTCTTCCTGAAGGTGTTGAAGTCCTGGTTCTGCCAGTGGGCCTGGGGAACCCAGAGCAGGATGGAGCCCATTAAATGGCTAGTGTAATCTGCTGTTGCTGCGGGTGGGGGGAGTGATTTTACTATATTAATTTATTTGATTTTATGAGTTTTATTGTTTTAAATTATGGTTTTATATGCTGTAAGGTGCCTTGAGTCACCATGGCAAATAGGTGGCAATACAAATCTAATAAATAAAATAAATAAATAGGGTTCTTTATCATGTGAATCACAAGTAATGAAGACATGATATCATCATTGACTTAAAATGCAACTGCTCTTAAGCAGATACAAATACTTATAGTGAAAGACTCCGAGAATTACCTAGCTCAAAGGCCTGGCTTTCAATTGAAAATGGAGAGAGTAAGATGTATAGGTTTTATCACAGAGCCTCTGGGGGCTGGTGAGGGGGCACTGCTGGGAGAAAGTGTGGACAGTTGACTTGGGATTCCTCAAATGAGAGGATGGTCAGAAACAAGTCATGATTGGTTGGGGTGGTTGTTGCCTTCTTCATAGAAGACAGTCTTCCATTTGAAGAAATGTGAAAGGATTGTTCTCCCTTGAAAGTTCCCTTCTTTGAAGGGCTGTCCAGTCCAAAGAGATTTAAAAGTTAAAGCATGAGATGAACAGGCAGCATTGAAAAGCCTTGAAATTGCCCACCATCAATTTACAGCGAACAGGCATTCCGGCCTTGGTCTTCACCAAATGCTGCTGGTATTTAAATTGCAATACAGTATGAATACAGAGACATTGAAAGAAACAGAAAGGTGTTTCGCTGATAATTTTGAAAACTACAACTTTGGTTGATTGTGATTAAACAGGGAGGAATTTTTGGTCATCTTAGGGAAGGGAAATGGTTTGGAGTAGAAGCCAAGAAATGATTTCTTAGTTAATATACATTGATAGATGTAGGAGAAAAGCAATCTGAGCTGGAAGGCAGGGTTAAATGTGTCATCAGCGTGGAGATATTTCATTGTCACAAGAGACCTAAATCCAAAAGAACCCTCCCCCCCAAATTCCACCAACTCTTTTCTAGCACCAAATTAGCTTCAACCCTTAGTTGGCTAGAATGTTGTACTAGAGGTAACAATAATAAATTCTTCTTTCTGTGCTTTAAACTTGATGAATGTTCCCAGTTTTTGTGCCTGACAACAGAAGAATTATGCTTCTTGCCTTCCTGGCCACTGGCTCAAAAACCAGATGTGAAACAAGCGGACTTTTTGGCAAAGTCATGCCTTGTTGGCAACTTCAGACGTAACTCCCTAGCAAGTATGCCAATAATCCTGCTCCCATCTTGAAAGGTTCCCAGCCAAGTTTTCATTCTCGCCCAGGAAATATCTGCACTGGTTGTATATGCCATCCCTGGCTTCTTGCAAGTGTAAAGCTGTGCTTCCAGTGGCATCCAGCTCTTCTCAATAAAACCAGTGAGGCTGCAACAATTACAAGCATCCATGAAGTATGCCAGTGTCCTTTGGCCTGGAGCTAGAGATTGGCTGCCCTTACACCAGTTCTTCTTAACAAATGGAGCATGCTGTCAATTTTCTAATTGAAGATTGACCTCTAGAGACATGGGAAGATGCAGCTATTCTCCTTTTCTTAAGCTAGGAGCAGCCAGGGCTGATCGAAGGGAGGGCAGGTGGCTCCCCTCCCTTGCGCTCTCAAATGACATCTTGCACAAGCACCATTTGTAGCCTAGTCATTAAAATTCATTGGACTTCAAAAAATCAATTACACTGGGACATTTCATAGATTATAAACATGAATGATGATATCTTCATAATTAATGATTATAACCAAGCAGCTTTCGTTGTTTCCTGTCTTGTGGTTGGTCTGATTCTTAATCTACATTGGTTGCTGATCAGAAACACAAAACCGGGTAACAATTCTTCCTGCATCTGGCTGGAAATGGCCATTTAAAATTCCTGATGAAGTTTATTTGCCCTGCTTTACATCCCTCTCTAGGCACAGGTGGCAAAATGCATCTGCCAAAGACAACCAAAAATGACAGTAATAGGGGAATTCAGTGCATCCAAACTTTCTGATTGACCTCTAATTGACAATCAGGCTTAGCAGAAGTAAAGTTTGCAGAGCAATGGAAAGCAATCAAACATAGCTTCATGCAAAGCACATTTTGTAAGAAGAGGAGGCAAACATTTTGTGGAGGGGAAGCAAGAACACAGCGAGTGGAGATGTAGTGCAACATGAAAAGAGATTCATCACACATATGGACTTGCTTGAATGTTATGGATTGTCCCCCATTCTGGAAGTATGTGTGTGTGCGTGCGCGTGCACACACACACACACACACACACACACAAAACCCCTGTTCAGCCAATGTTTGGTTCTATGCTGCAGTTTTTTGTATATAATTCTGGGTGGGGCCCAGAAACCCCTAAAACCCCACTCTTAGAATAGGAGGACTACTGAAAAAGAATAGAAGAAGCAAAAGATGGAGACAAACTGTATAATTAGTGGTATATAATGGTCATAACCAGCATGTCCTTTATGTTACAATAAAAAGGTCAAACTATTGAACACTGTGAGTTACGGCACAGGGCTTTGCTGGTGTTTGTGTTCTACATTTACCTCTGTGTTTTTGGTCACTATTCATTTTCACAACTGTCCTTCTAATGCAATCAATGGACTACATTTTTATCCTTAGGAGGACAGGAAAAAATAAGAAGCTGGCATGTTGAATGCCACCTAGAAAAGTTGAGTTTGGTTCCTTCAAAGGTGGAAGAGAGTGGAAAATACACACAGACATGCCCAGGAGATCTTCAGGACTGTGATATGAGTAGACCTTGGCTTATGATCACAACTGACCTCAAAATTTCCATTGCTAAGCAAGACAGTTTTTAAATGACCTTTGTCCCATTTTATGACCTTTCTTGCCAAAGTTTTTAACTGAATCACTGCAGTTGTTAAGTTAATCTAGAGACTCTCCTAGATTAAAATTGCCACACCTGGCCCCAAGATCCCATTATACCCAAACTGTCTCTCTGTTATAAGTGGCCATTTTGGGAATTTCCTTTCTACTTAAAAAAGAAATAGGATATCTCTGCTTTTCCTGCAGGAGTCTAAGGCTGTGCATTCAGTATACTGTATCCTCTACCAATCTATTTCTATATCAAAAGTTTTGTGAAGTCGAAGCTGACTGACTTGACAGGGTGGAATTCTCCAACAGCTTAACCATTATGCTACACTGAAGTTTCCTGGAGCCTTCCATGTATCCCAACAGTATAACCATCCTAATATAATACTGTATATTGCCTATAATATAAAGCAGTTTAGTAATAGTCAAATAAAAGAATTCTACTCAAGTCATTATGGGGCCAGACTATATCTTTGTACCTGGAGTGTAGAAAACATTGAACCTAGGAAGACTTTAAATAGGGATGAATTAAGACCCTCATTATCATCAGCAGGGACCTTGGATTTAATTTAGTTGTTTGTCCAGAAGGCTTATTCCATTTGCAATTGTGGATATATAAGACATGACTGCCCATGTTCAAATAAACACTTTAAGTGAGATCACTACTAATTGCAGCTCGAGCTGTCAAGAAGATTGAAACCGTAAGCCCAGGAAGAAGAAAAGGTGAACCTGTTCATTTGCTTTCTTAAACATTTACCAACTGTCACATCAATAATGCACCGAAGAAGGAAAACCTGAAGTAGTATGCTCGGCACACAAGGTAAGATGCCATTTGATAGCTCCTTGGCCATTGTCAGTGTCACATTCCTTTTCATAAAGAGAGGAAGGGAAAGAAAGAAATATCTCAGATGGAACACAAAATAAATTCATGTTCAGATCACCATGCTGTATCAAATGCTGGGAATAAAATGGAAGGGAGATGTTCTCTAAAAGCAAGGGATAAAACAGCCTTGTCCAGGGATGGGATTCTACTGGTTCGGCACGGTTCAGGTGAACTGGTAGCTCTGAAGATCAGCTGGGAGTGAACTGGTTTTCTCCGAAGATCAAGGTATTTCCTTTTTTTATTCCCCATTGATCAGCTGTTTTCTGAAGATCAGCTGTGCTGCGCGATTTAGAGTAACCAGAAAGCAGGAAATCATCAGGTTTCTTGCTTTCTAGCTAATCTAAATTGCGTGGCACAGCTGATCCCCCCCTTGCTTTGCTCAGGAGACTTCCCTGAGGCCCAGGAGGCAATTTCTTTTTATTTTGCCTATTGGGCCTCAGGGAAGCCTCCTGGGAGNCAGGGAAGCCTCCTGGGAGCAAAAATGGGGGTGTGTGTGCTGTGCAGCACAGTGCCCCCCGCCTGGTTATTGCTCCCAGGAGGCTTTCCTGAGGCACAGTAGGAAAAAACCCACACCCACCCAGTCACATGACCACCTGACCATGTCATCTAGCCACACCCACCTAGCTACGGCCACAGAACCAGTAGTTTAAAAAATTGCATCCCACCCCTGGCCTTGTCTTTGCATGGCCCATGATACCTCCATCGCTGCTTAATCCTCTGCTAATGGAATATTGTCTTCATAAACAAGTGACATAGGGCAAGTGACCAGGTTTAACCCCTTACTCGGTTGGTCCCAGATAGGGAAATGCCACTGTGTCCTGATCCTGTCTGCTTCCAGGCATCCTTTGTGCCCTAAGGAATCCCAAGCACAGTCAAGATGTCCATTCCCATTATGCTATTATTAACTCCTGCCTGAACGTAATCAAGACTGTCATAGAAGAAATGGCTAGTCCTCTCTCTCCCTGGATGGTATTCACCATTATTAACGTAAATGTAAAGTGTAATCATGCATGTAATGAACATTTAGTTTAATTCTAATATGCTGAAGGGAAACTCTTCTTCAAGTGAGGGGAGGAGAGGAAAAAAATCATAAAAAGCAGAAGATACATACGAGTTGCATCTTGAAAGATTTCCATTACCTTAATTCTAAACAAATATCCTGATCCCTTTGGAATAGTCTAAATACCTCCACCTTTGTCCAAATTGGCTCATCGAATCTATCTATCAGGGGAGCCTAATTTAATCTGTCTGTTTGATTTAAAGGGTGTCTACACAAAGAAGTGTGGTTGTACAGATTTACTCAGCTTATACTGCTTAAAGCACCATGAACATAGCTTGACAGAACTCAGGGGAGCCATAATAGGAAACCATGATGGAAAAGATGGACATGACAACCGTTGACAGCTTTATCTAGGAGGCAGTGCAAGAAGAAAACAGAACGGGAGACGAGAGAGAAATTATGAGTTAAATTTGGGCAAATGCTACCACTTAAGTGAGACAAATCTTGAATGCAAACTTACGTTCTGCATGAATAATCAACCAGCCAGAGCATGACTTTAAATAATCTGTGTAGTATAAGGATCTACCCAATGTGTAGGGAACTGACAACATAGTACATTTAACAGCACCACATTAGAAAGATTGGTGCTGGCTATAAAAATCATATAGTAAGAAAGAACAATTTGGAAAAGTTGAGAGATTACACATAATATTAGAACATAATACGAATGTGCTCAAAGGCAGCTTGAAATTTTCCTGCAGTTTGCATTTTTATCTGTATTAAATTATCCACACTTTTTGGACTATTAGACTCTAATGCAGTTGTCCTTCAGTTTCTGTATTTGTTCAGGTTTTGTAGTGGAACTCTTGGCTCAGAAATATACTTCACATTACACATTATTATATTTTTGTATGCCTATTTGAGCCATTGGGAGAGTAAGATAATAATATGTACTCTTAAAAATCACAAAAGGACTCAAAAGTAGATGGAGCAAATGTATGAAAAAAACATACATTGAATAGATATCATCTGGAAATAAATTATTTCTCTATCCATATCTCTGACAAATACTTTTTTTTCCAGAGAAATTATTTTTATATGAAAGTAGCCAGGGGGAGTTTATAGATCTACAGGTAATGAGCCTGTGTGCCTCTCTCTCTCTCTCTCTCTCTCTGTGTGTGTGTGTATTGAATATAGTGCTCATAGTCCATAGAAAGAGGAGGAGAGACTGGCTGTCATACTCAGCCCTGTTGGTCTTCTAGAGGTCTCTAGGCACTCTGATGCATGATGTGCTTTGTTCTGCAAAGTTTCCAAATTCATCTTAAGATGGAGAGGAAGCTGCTACTCTATATGGCAAAGGGGAATGAATCAGGGGGAATAAACACCAAATCTTTGGAAACCGGAAACAATCAAGTCCCAGGTGAAATTAAAACCAGTACCTTGACTTGCCATAATAATACACAGAGAGTGCAAATTTATCCTGCCAGTGCAGATCTGGGTTAGGGGTGGGGAAATCACAGCTGTTGAATATTTCAGTACTAGACAATTTAAAAAGATCCAAGAGTCACTTTGAGGTCAAGAAATGCTCTGGCTTTCCTTCTTATCTATCACAAGGGAGGCAAGGAGAACTTTAATTGCATGACGTGACTTGAAATTTTCCAGTGAGGGTCCTGTGAATTAGAGAAAAATGTACTATTATCCAGGAAATAGAAATACAGTGCACTTGATTATAGGAAGTTATCTTATAGCACGTCCTATTGCTTGTCCAACTAGAATGGTGTACTTATCATTAGGGGCTTCTCATGATCTCAAGAAAAATGCTATTTTCTGAGACTTTTTTTTTCTTGCTGGAAAGCACAATGACTCAACCCAGGATTTTCTACTTGCAGAAAACGTGCTCCACCAGTGAAGTACTTTACATCAAGAGAAAAAAAATGGAGGCAGATATAAATCTACAGAACAGGAAGACATGCTGATCTTGTCTACTCCTGCCTGCCCAGCGGACATCATGATGATGCTGATACAAATTTATGGAGTGGTTTAGGGGCCAGAGATAACTACAACAGTCTAGTACTGGTGACTTGGATCTGGATTGTAAGTGGAAATTGCTTCCTTGTGGCTTCTGTTTTGGAATGTCTTTTTGTCAAAGCATGTTCTGGAATTCCATGGATGGTATGCATTCGTCTGTGCTGCACATTTTTTTTAATATGCTAAATAAAGCACACTCATATTTTCTCTTAATTATTATGCTATAGTGAATTTGCCAATATTTGGCATGCATTTACCAGGCGTGGGGGGGAGGAGTGTCAATTTGATCCTCCAATAGTCAAAAAGTTTTTAGTATTTTTCAGTTTTGGGTTTTGCATCTAAAAGTTGAGCCATTTCATTTATACATAACCAGCAAGAACTGCAGCCAGGATTACAGATATGTATTTTTTGCAACAAAACTAATTTTGTACATCATCAAGGAAAGGTTCCTCATTTTCCATGTATGTAAAGAAGTGATACACTTCATAAAATAAAAGTGGTGCTGTCCATCTTGACCTAGCAAATCTGGGATGTTGTAAACCTTTTCAGTGTAAAATGCTGTCACCTCTGTTATTGATGATTGCAGTAAATCTGTACTATATTCAGTCATGTAAGAAAAAGTCTTTTGGCTTTTAAAAAGTGGAGTCCAAGGACAAAGTAACTGTCCTTGGACTTCCACTTTTTAAATGTGAAAAGACCTTTTCTTACATGAGTGGATATTGTAACTGACATGAACTGCAACCTATTAGGGAAAGACAGGGCAGCTGAGGAGGACCTGCTCTCTGAAACACTCCTTTCTACCACCCCTTTTCCTGACTGAGAAGGTCCTCAAAATCAGGCATTGGAAGTGAGATAGTTGTAGACGAAATGTGTGTGGGAGGCACAAGGTGCTCTGCTACCACTTTGTCCATAAAGGATGCTATTGAAGACTTCTCCAAGGAAGGTATTGGATTCTGGCATATCTCTGCTGGCCTCTTAGAATGAGGTACTGAAATGAAAATACTTCTTCAGAGCAGTTGGCTAGAGGATTTCTCAGAACAAAGGCTGAGGAGGACAGTCCCGCTGAAGTTAACTTTCTACCTCAGAGCTGCAATAAATAGATGTGTTCTGCACGATCTATTAAGTTGTGTGATAGTAGCCTCGTTCCAAACCAGAAGGGTCCTCATTTTGAGCATGATCTCAGTGAGATTTTTGGTGGAAAGAAAGGAGGTGACAATCAAATGAGATGGACAGTCACATTGTAGGAAGCAGGGGCAAATCTGTTATTTCAGGCTTCCCAAACCTGGTCTCCACCATAAGTGTTGGTTACAACTTCCAAAATCACCACTAAGCTGATTCTAAGGACATTTCTTATGCCTCCCATCTACATCTCTCCCATCTTCTAATCCTTTATCCTACATAGAAGAAGCAGTATAATTTATAATTGAAAGAATCTGGGGAGAAAGCTAAACGTATATGCCATAGCTTAAAAATCACCATGACTGGATTGACATAGTATGCAAAGTTCAAACCAAAGAAATTCATGATGACTTAGCATGATATGTGAATCCTATCAATGTGTGGTTTTGCAATTTTTTTAATCCTATCTATTATAGTTTGATGCCTCAGACACATTGTAGAAACCTTGACTTTTAAATTGGAAGTATTTTGTAATGTGTTGAATCTGATTGGTCAGAATCCGATTTCTGGTTCTTAATTTTAAAGGCCTGTTACTAATTCCTCTTCTATAACCACATACAAACATTGAGGCAAAGGGTACCTGGCAACGTGAACTGAAAATAAAGACTCCTGTCACACATGAATTTATTTTTTTATGATCTTGGAACAAGATTCCTTTAATTAAAGCTCTGAATGAACGACAATCTGTGCTAACCTTATTCTCTGTTATATTTTTGGCTTTGATTATTATGTGTGTGTTTTGTATGCATAGGTAAAGAAAATGTGTTTAGAAAATACAGTCTGTGATTTTAAATAATATCTCATTGTTCCAGAAACATTGCTGTCTGTGGATAAAGTTGTTAAATCCTTGGCAATTTGGTTGCTAAATAAAACTTCCCAATCATTTTTATCCACTTGATGCCATATATGTTTCAGTGCCAAGTATCCAAATTGAAGGCTTATAAAATTTTTAAAATTACAGTAATTTAAAATCATGACTGCTAGTGCTTACCCATGCTGGAATTCATCTGTTTCTTTAGGCAGAGAAGTTTGGAAGAGTAAGAGACCTAATTGTCTATTTGTGGTTCAATTTCAAAGCAGCTCAGAAATCAGCAGATGCCTGCAATTCAGCTGTGACAGAGCTAATTTGTATTTATCATAAAGCAGAATGTAGGAGAAACAAATCTATTCCTTGGAGAATGTGCCTGGTATTTAATGGCTATCATGTGCATTATTTTTTTTAATTCACATTTATATGCAGCCCTTCTCCGGAGCCTCAGGGTGGCTTACAATCTCTGGAGCACCATCCAATGTGCTCTGCAATAGCCTTCATTCCATTGTATATGNTTATTGCCCCAAACAATCTTGGGTCCTCAATTTACCTACCCCGAGAGGGTGGAAGACTGAGTCAACCTTGAGCCTGGTGGGATTCGAGCCTACACTAATTGCAGGCAGCTTGAGCTAA
>AZIM01001554.1:73413-85645 GCA_000516915.1 Ophiophagus hannah
AAGGGCCCTGATTCCCTTCATTAGCCACACGTGGGATGAAAGTTTATAAGAACTGAATGCTGACTGCGGCAGCTGCTGGGAGCAAATGTGACTTTATCCTGTGTTGTCTTTACTTATCTGTGTTCCTTGAGTCTTTCCAACCATGTGAGTTTTGCCGTGCCTGCATGTCTGGAATTCTTGCTCCTGCCCTGNNNNACTAATTACCTCAGTTTGGCTTGATTGGACTTAAAGTTACAGTTTGTGTTGACCATGTTTTGGACTTAATTCTCTGCAGTCAAAGGCTGTTCCTGGGAGAGTTTTTCTCCAACCAGAAGGTAACCTGGACATTGGGGGCAAAGTTGGAGCTAATAAAGGGACTCTTATTAATTATCTGACTTATTGCCTTTGTGCCACACCCCAGGTCATCACACTCACAAACATAGGGATGCTGCAATAGTTATAAGTGAAAAACTTGCATAAGTCACTTGTTGCAGTGCTGTTGTAACTTCGAATGGTCAGTAATTGAACTGTTGCAAGTCCAAGGCTACCTGTATACAAATGACCATCATATGAGGTGATTGGTGCTGGATTGTCAAGGGTTAGGTTATGTGACTAAGGTCAATCTGTTGATATTTCAGATGTACATCACTAGCACAATCAAGACAAAGAGCAGTCGGCTTGCCAAGCCAGTATTGTGTCTGGGGACACTTTGTGCTGCCTTCCTTACAGGGCTCAACCGAGTTTCTGAATATCGAAACCACTGTTCAGATGTCATTGCAGGCTTCATCTTGGGAAGCACAGTAGCACTCTTCCTGGTAGGTGGATAAACTTTTTACTATCATTTTCATACGGAGAATTCCCCTGCCAGTATCCAAACTGGGCCAGCTTGTTCATACAGGGCTGAAGGAAACAGAAAAGTCTTTTTCAAGATCAATTTGCATCCTAAGAGCAAAGGACATGCTACTTCCTGCTTCCATTATTTGTACAGAAATTGAACAGACTTTTATATAACTGCTGGGGTTAGTCAGTGGTTCTTGGTCTCAGCTATACTTGTGGCAAACTCTGCTTCCCAACATCTCTGGTTTACTTCTTACCACAGCATCTGTCCCATAAAATAGCTGCTGCTTTCTCATCTTAGTCACAAGTTTGTGCACTGTTATCTAAAGCTCTGACTGGGAACTATGTGATACGATCATGGATTGATGTAATATAGATCTGCTTTGGAAAGTTTTAGCAGATGCTTTAAAAAGAATGTTACTGGTCCTGAGGGTCAGTAAAACACCTTTGCTAGATGTTGCTCAGCATTAGCTAAAATTATACAATAGACACGGAACGTTTTTAGAATACACAAGAGCTTTTAATTGGTTGCAAAATACAAACAAGATAAAATTGGTATTTTATGTCAATCTAAAAGAATGTCATTCAGTGATAGAAACTAAGTCCATGCCACAAAACATATGTAAATATCTTCTGGGTTTTAGTAATTATGATTGCTCCAGGAATCTTCTTTTCTCTTTCTGATCCCAAGGGCATCTGTGTAGTTCATAATTTCAAGGGAGCACATGGGACACCTTCAAAATCAAAACTGGATGAACAACGAGGCGTGCCCTTGATGGCATTTCCACGAGTGGAAAGTCCTTTGGAAACATTGAGTGCCCAGGTACCATTTAACCTTCTGTTTATCCATTTCTCTTTTTGATTAGCTCTTTTTCAATAGTTCAGTTCTTTATATTACAAATAAACACAGTAGTTAGTTTTCTTTTATGTTTTTAGCATGATAAATAAAAAAGACAACTATTTAGAAGCACCATTATTTAATTAAATCAGTCCTTCCATTCTGCATTTTTATATTCTATCAGTTTTATCCATTCTGGATTAAAGGTAATCATTTAACTGAGACAGTCTGCTCAATAACAAATATCCTTCCAAGTATCCACTCTTGGCGATTATATTTGAGCCTCTGAGCTACTTCAGGTATTATGTCCTGTAGAAGTGTTTTT
The DNA here is from genome assembly GCA_000516915.1 of Ophiophagus hannah. Taxonomy (NCBI): domain Eukaryota; kingdom Metazoa; phylum Chordata; class Lepidosauria; order Squamata; family Elapidae; genus Ophiophagus; species Ophiophagus hannah. Next base: position 75,393 of record AZIM01001554.1, read on the forward strand.
AAAGCAGGATGGGGAACTGTGTTGTAATCCAGTTCCCATTAACCCCAACTAACAGGGTAGGACCTCATTAAATATGCTAATTGGGGCTGGAAACTCTTGCATTAAGTGACATGGTTGTAAGTTGAAAAAACCCACAGGACTGCGCTGCTAAGTGACAGCACTTCTGGCAGTCCCAGTTGTCATTGTTAAGCGAGGACTGTATGGATCATTAAGCAAAGCAATGTGCTTTGTTGCTGAGCTGTGCGACATGATCCCAGAAGCAGCCGCCATTTTCCAAATAGCCGCATTGAATTGTAGGGTCTCAGAAAATGGTGGCTGCTTCTCGGATTGCACCGCACAGCCCAACAACAAAGCAGCTTCCTTTGCTTCCCTAAGGCAAGCTCTGGAGCTCTTGGAAAGGTAAGTGCGCAATGGGCAATGCCCAAAGGAGTGGGTGGAGGCGAGATGGAAAGTAGGCCCAAGGCAATGTGGGAGGAGGCAAGGAAGCGGAGCATGGGATGCCTTGGGGTGGGGGAGTAGGGCCTACACAAGGCATCCCAGGACCTCCCCTCAGGCCCCTGAATGTGCTCCGCTTAACAACCCGCACATTTGTTTAATGACCACATCGAGAAGATCAGGGATGGGGGCCTTAAGTGAGGCAATCATATGAATACTTTACTTAATGGCTGACATTACTTCTGACTATAATGGGCAGGACTATTGTATATCCTTGAATTTTTTTTTCAGCCTTTTTGCTTCCAACCTAACCGAACGTTGGAAATAAATAAGGAGATCAAATCAACGCCTCTTCACCTGTCCACCTGCAGGATAATGCTCCAAAAATGAACAAAACGGAATTATGTTTGGTATTTGGAGGGGAAAGAGTACAGAAACAGTTTGAAACAGGAGAAAAATTATCCAATTTTTTTTTTTTAAAGCCTGATAAATTGTTATGAAACAGGCAGTTCTCAAAAAAATTAATGGATCCTCCATTAAATCCTCCTTCCTTTTCTTTCCTGTCATATGTCTTAGGATAGAAATGTTTTGAACGGGTTAAAAACAACTCCAGACACTGTGTTCTTTCCCTATCTTATTTCTTATTTGTCTCAAGATCAATAGTTGTGACTACATCACTGCATATTAAAGCATATTCTGTGTCTTCTCTCTTTTTGTTCTGCAGAATCATTCTGCCTCTATGACCGAAGTAACCTGATCTGAACAACATCAAGAGAATTTTTTTATTGCCCTCTGCTACAGTACTCCCACAAGAACACACAGTTATACTAATTGTCAAACTGTGATAACCAGTATTATGTTATGTCTAGATAGGAACTAATGTTTTGTACATTTTTGTATGAGGAAGTGATATAGCTTGCCCTGGAATTCCCACCCACTTTTTTTTCTTGTTGTCAGCTTTAATATATTTATGCCAGAATTTAAGACAAATGAAAACAAAAAAGAAACAAGACAAAAAAAAATGAACTCTTTTTTGATTACAATGTGTTCTGAGACACTACACCTTTGGGAATTGTTGATGTTTTGTGATATTTGTACACACAAACTTTTTTTTGTTTTGTTTTGTTTTATATACAATAAATTAAATGATAATTATAATATTAATTCATTTTTTACCTTTTTATTACCAGAGAGATGATGCTTCCAGTGAGTGAGTTCAGATTCAGTCTTGGCAGTGCAATTCTACAGAATTCATACTCATTTTCTAGAAGTTACTGTAGAATTGTTCTCTGCATGACTGCTGTCTGGTCCTTTAGGTTATCGATAATGAGAAATATGTATTTTGAATGCTGGTTTAACATAGCAAGACTAAGAAGTTGTCTGTTTGCAAACTTTGATTCCTCTTATATAAAGCCCCATAATGGTGACTGTGACTAGAGCAGGAAATACCTGAACTTTTTTTCAGGAATTCCATGTTTTTTTATGGAGCTTGCTCAGGAAATTGTCCCAAAGGGGTGCTCATGGTGTGTACTATTTGGGTTGTTGACTCAAGACTAGTTTTCTTAGCCCCAAGGTCTTCATTGAATGTGCATAATTCACACTGCTTGCTTAGCTAGCAGCTTTTTGTTGTCTCGTAGAATCTGCTTCAGGCAAACTTTCTTCGTATAAAGCAACCAACAAAATTTCTTTCGGCACGATGGAAATTATAGAGAAAGCCTGCGTGTGAATGCACACCTCTTGTGCACTATCCTTAAGATCATTGCCTTGAACTGCAAGAACAAGTGACTGCAGCTTTTAGTCGGAGTCCAGTTTAGCACTAATAGCTTAACAGATTGGATCAAGATTTCATAGTGTGAGTCAAAAGACTGTATCATTAGCCTTTTAGTAGATTTGAGGAACAGAAGAACAAGTTGGGAAACTTAGGAGAATGAAGTATTATTGCAGTATTATTGCAGTCCCAGGCCAAAGAACAATGGTCTGCACTAAGCTGAAATCCACTTCAGTGTGGTACTTTTAAATTTCTTAAGAACTGTCTCTTTCTAAGAAGCATGAAAATCATGTAGGAAAATTTGTAGCCATAATCATTGAATCATTTACCAGAATTCTACCAATGAGCAATTTTTTGTTGCTGTAGACATATATGTAGCGCTTTCTTGTGACATATGCATGCGTTTCTAAGACATGATAAACTTTGGAAGTAGCACTTAACCTTGGAACAAATATATTAATCTCTTTAGAGCCACTCAAAATCCTGTTATTTCATACAGTGCTTCACAGAAGGCTCCAAATTGATCCCGAAAATTGGAAACCTATCACTGTGTTACCAACTGGTGTTTTGTAATAGAAAGAGTGTAGATGTTTCATTGCTACATTTGAGAGTTATTTTGCAATTCAGAAAGAAGCCTTAGGGCAATACATTTGTGATTCAGTTCCATTGGTGCTAATATATTGTAATACCTTTCACGTCGACGCAAATAGGAAGGAAATCAGCTGCTGACTACGTGTGTCAAATATGACCCATGTGAAAAGCATCTTTGCTGTGCCTCCACAGAAATGTCCCTTCTCATTCACAAGGAAATGCAAAAGAAATTTAGAACACCGGATCAAGGAGAAAGATTGGCCAAACTTGGTACCTTATCTCTGCTTTTCCTTTTCTCAGCACCCTGGGAAGATAAGCTGTCAAGGAGTTAAATGGAAACACCAAGGAAAAGGACTTTGGGTTTCAGCAGTTTTCCTTGTTTTCAGGACGAGGGTCTTCTGAAAGAGATAGAACTGAGCATCTGTTAAAATAAAAAGCATTGCCTAGAGCAACTTTTTAATCCCCCCAAAATGTGGGTGTTCCTTTCTCCTAGTAATGCCGGCTTAATTTTCTGAATCAAAATGTAACACATTTGTATCCAAAACTGGTTTTCGGTTTGCAATTTATTGTTAACAAATCAAAGGAAATGAAAAAGACCATCCTCTCCCTCCCCCAGTCCTAGACATTTTCTGCTACATCCCATTTTTCTAGCATGATCATGATCAATAGTGTTTCCTTTGAGAAATGGAACTTCTCTCTGTATTTTTGCTGGAATGCCTGCCATGTTGATTCCTGGGTTTTTGTATATAATTTTTTTTCCAAAAGAGATAAAAAGAAATTATCACAAAACTGTTTGCATCAGGGTTTTGTCATTTTCCTAGGAGTTGGGAGGGATGTATGAGACCTGCCTTGTTTCTTAACTATGTTCTTCAGCTTTTCAGGAATAAACCTCCAATCATAGATTTCCTTTAAAACAGTCATCCTGTTGGTACCTAATCGGTATTTTAGAAAGTGCAAGTCATTAAGAATCCTGTTAACTCAGCTAATAATTCTCAAAATTGTTATCCAATACATTTAGAAGATCTAATTCAGAGAAGACTGGGATCATTAGTGGCTATAATTGTATTTTTCTCTTGCATATGATACAAAAACATCATTAGGTCTGAAGTTCCTTATAAGAGTATTCTATTAAACCCACAATCCAATCCAATCCATAATACAGTGCACTACACCACTGATTCTCCATCTTTTCTTCACCATGGACCCTGTTTAAATAACTTTTGTGGCCACAGACCCCCCCCCCAAAGACTTAACTCAAGATTTAAATCATAAATTTTCCTCAAGCCTTTGCAGACCTCTTGACAACATTGTGGCCCCCAGGGGTCTACGGATCACAGGATGAGAACCACTGCAATACACAATATAGTCAATTGGAGTCACTCTCATCTTATTGGGGAAAGACATTAAAATACTAGCAGTGGGTTTTACGAGAATAAGAGCATGCCAAAATTGACCATTGTAGCCATAACCTAACATTGGACTAAATACAAGCTTACAGAGGACAAAACCAGGAATCTTGTCAAAAAGACACTTTCAGAAAAGAATCAAATCATTAAGAGCCAAACAGTGTTTTTATTTATTAAATGTATTTGCTGCCTATCTTGCTGCTGCAAGGCAACTCTTATGTATGAGCCTAATAGAAATGTCATCAGGCAAAAAGGCCTGGAGCGCAAGGAAGTCCTTATCCCATTAACTGTTGGATGAATTTTACAGATCAATAAAGCAAGGACTTTGGGTACTAGAAAGGATCTTGTGCACATCAGCGGTTTGAAACATTTGGGGTTTGGGCTTAGTGACTTCCCTTCCTCTAGCTTACACACAGCCTGGTCAACATAGATGAGTAGGCTGTGGGCATGTGAGGGTGTACAGAAGAGTGAATGAGCGTAAGAGCAACAACATATAGCACTTAAAATCAGGAACGCTTTGTAATGGCTTCAAGTTTGACAGTCTCAGCCTTTGGTTGAAAGTGTCTCCAAGTCTTCCACCATGGACAACCATGGCTATGCATTCTACACATTCTCGCCATACCCCTCTGGATCATCTAGCTTGCAGGGTTGTTACAGATGCAGAAGTAGGAACAGGTTGTATAAGTGGAGCAAGTGGTCGTAAGACAAACCTGGATATTTTTTTTAAAAGTAACCATTCATCCAACTTGAAGAGAGAAACTCTTTTCTATAGAGTTGATTAGCTGGATGTGCATAACATACGAAACTGCGGACGTGGATTACCAAAGTTCATATACTATGCTGTCCCATCTCCCCTCCCCACCCCCCGGGCCAAATAAAGCATAATCTGGTTTTATGAAATAGCCTTCTTCACCTAATACTATAACAATAGCTGGATTTCTATGTGTTGCCCCACAAACTATCCAATGCCACTTTAGTCTAACACAAGGGTCTTCAAACTTGGCAAGTTTGACTTTTGGACTTCAACTCCCAGAATTCCCAAGCTAACATGCCTGGAGGAGGAATTCTGGGAGTTGAAGTCCACAAGTCTTAGAGCTGTCAAGTTTGAAGATCCCTGGTCTAATGGGTTGTACAAAACAACCCAACAGTTTAGTATGGTGAACCCGTAATTGATCATGCCGTACAACTGGAATGTATGAGTGTTATTTTTGAGTGTCTATAATTCATATAATTTGCAAAGATTTACATCGTTTAAGCAATGAGACTATTATGCAATCAAATAGTGTTTGTATCATTTATATGTCATTATGCAAATAACTCACCATGAACTCACCCTTGATGTTAGTATCAATGTCACTTTCCAGCCCTACCTCTATGCTGTGTCCATGGCCTGGTAGTCATGTCTAGAGACCCTGACTCCTGCTGCTTAATGCATGGCCAGCCTGTAATAAAGCTGGTCTCATCCATAACTTCATTTTGGATGAGGGGGTGGATCATCTTTGCATTGTTGAAACTTACCTGGGCATAGGTGTGGGTGTGTGAGATGTTCCCCTCTAGATGTGCCCAGCCAGGTTTCCTGTTTTACATCAGTCATAATCACAGAATCACGATAGAGATGTGGCAACGATTATCTGAGACACCCTAATGGCTTTGCAGATTGCCAAGCATCAGCCCTTGTTTGTGAAAATGAATTATAGCAACAGCAATAGTACTTAGACTTATATACTGCTTCAGTGCTTTACAGCCCTCTCTAAGGGGCTTACAGAGTCAGCATGTTGCCGCCAACAATCTGAGTTTTCATTTTTCCAATCTCAGAAGGATGGAAGGCTGAGTCAACCTTGAGCTGGTCAGAATCGAACTCCTGACAGTGAGTAGTGAATTAGTCTGCAATACTGCATTCTAAGCACTGCGCCACCATGGCTCAGTTACAGCCTGAGAAGAGACTGGCTTATGTACCACTCTTCCTATTGGATAGTAACCTACTTGAACTGCTCAAATCTGTGGCTAGACAGGTAGTGGCATTCCTTCAATCTGCTGTCCCTTCAGTTGGATGGACTCAGAGATGCCTTGGGAATTCTCAACCACCATAACAATTATGGATCTTACCCAAGTTTTTTCTGGTCCAACTCCTTGTGAACATCATGCATCTGTCATGGCTTTTATGTTATATCAATACAACATGATCTAGAGTTGGGAGATGTTACCATCAGTCCCTTGATGTGGAGAAATCATTCATCATTGGTTTGGAGTTCTCTGGTGCTGCATTTCCCTGTGGGGAGGCAGGATCTCTGAATAGTCTACCTACCCTAACCACCTGATAAACCCTACTGGATTCCAGAGTAAGTTTGGAATTGTTCCTGGGGCTCTGGTACATGGTTCAACTGAGACCTTTGTTGAGCTTGGAACGAGGAGGAGATTTTGGCCTTCAGTTAGATGGCACCTATGCTTGTGGATCCTGGAGGGGCCTCTTTGTTTTCAAAGGAGCTCTGGGTGATAAAGCATCATAAAAGATACCTGGAATACCAATGAAGGAAAATGAAGAGTGAACTCAACCAAACACAGGTAAGAGTCTTTCTAAGGATTATCTGTTGGCATTACGGGTAGCAAAGCATTGCTATTTCTCAACCATTATTGTGACCACACAGTGCCAACTGGAGACAACATCTTCAAACGAATAGAATTCACAAGGGAAGAAGAAAACAATGCACTACCCTTCCTGGATATCCTTACCATCAGAAGAAATGATAACAAATTAGAAATGCAAGTCTATCAAAACATAATGTACACTAACCGAGTGCACCACTACCAAAATAACAACCTAACTTCCCACCAGGGATGTGTGAGAACATTACAGATAGTCCTCGACTTACAACAGTTCACTTAGTGACCATTCAAAGTTCCAATGGCCCTGAAAAAAAGTGATTTATGATGGTGTTTCACACTTATGACCGTTGCAGCACCCCCATGATCACGTGATTTACATTTTGGATGCTTTGACAACTGACTCACATTTATGACGGTTGCACTGTCCCGGGGTCATGTGATTTACCTTTTGCAACTTTCTGACAAGCAAAGNNNATGGGGAAGCCAGATTCATTTCACAACTGTGTTATTAATTTACCAGCTGCAGTGATTCACTTAACAACTGTGGCAAGAAAAGTCGCAAAACGGAGCAAAACTCACTTCACAAATTTCTCACTTAGCAACATAAATTTGGGGCTCAATTGTAGGTCATAAGTTGAGGACTACCTGTATTCAAAAAAAAGTATAAATGCATTGTAACAACCAAGAATACCAGAAGAAGGAAACAGATCACCTATATATCTTCCAACAAAATGAATATCTGTACAACTTAATTAAAAAGTGCCTGACTAATTGACTCACTGCAGCACAAACAGCACAAGCCATGGAAAGGATAAATTACCACGAATCAAAAACATTTCAGAGACAACAGACTATTACAACTGCATGGATACACTATAGCGCACACCAACTAAAGCCCTCCAAAACATTTTAAGCAAACCCCGTAGCACGAGAAGGAAAAAACAAAAAATTAAAACAGGAGTCATCTACAACTTAAAGTGTAAGGACTGTAACAGCCATTATGAACAACATGCAGAAGACTAGCAGAGCATATTCATAAACACCAACTAGCAGTCAGAAGGCACAATTAAAACTCCTTAATCTCGCAATATAGACAGACTCAACTGCAGTGTCAACTGGAAAATTATTAGCAACTTAAAACAAAATGAAAAATGCTTAAACGTTTAGCATTCAGACAAATCAACCATCAACAGACTTATAAACCATATCTACATACTGTATCATTCAAAAGAGACAATCAAAATGTAAGAAACAAAAAGACCAAAGATCATTTTCTGAAGCCAACACCCAAATAGGGATTAATATCAGATAAACTATCAAGAAGAAAACAATATTCCAATCAAAGAACTACCAAGGGGAAAACACACACACACACACACACACACACACCATCAACAGGGCAAACTACTGTATATAAACAGAAAGCAAATCCCATATTTACTCACACAGTGGTTACCTAGTAGTGTAATGGGACCCAGATATCACAAGCCAGCTAGTTAAATGCCAGGACAACATCAATGATTCCACAGTTCAACCCTGAACCGTATATATAAATATTCTCTTGTAATGGATAACTTCAATTTCTTACATGAGATTCCCACTATTTTTATGTCATAAAAGGAAATCTGTCCTCTTTATTATCATGTTACTTTTATACTGAATACAGCAAACAAAATTCATTGATCTAGATTAAAAAAAAACAGTATTCACAGTTGTCTTATATTAAGATGGAGGTCTCCAATGTTTAATAGACTAAATTAATTGCTGCCTCAACATCATTTTATATATGATCAACATAAGAACTTTTCTTGATTAACAAATACAGGATAAATGAGGGTAAAAGGAAGAAGAGGAAAACCAAGGCTCAAATATTTTCTGGTGACTCATTTTGATATTCACAGTCTCCTCTGATGAAGAACAGCCTGGGAAAAAAAAACACCCTCTCGAGTTCTTTGTCTCAAAAAAAAAAAGGCATGCATGAATTATTTCCTTGAATGTATTAATGTTATTTGCAGGAAGGTAAGAAACATTATTTGGAAACTTGGGAAAACAAAAACAAGCTTTATCTCCTTGTTATACTGATGCTGTTTTACCGAGGACGAATGACATCAGTACTTTGATTGTTTTAATTCATATTCCCAATTGATCTTCAGATTCGATGGAAGCTCTTGCATGCCCAGTTCATCTAATTTTGAGATGTCTTTTACAGGTGTACTGTAGAAATCCAAGACATCTCCCGCACTCTTCATTTGATGGAGCTGATTATTGGGGACTGTGTGGTCCACATCTGCTGCCATTTGTGCCAGTAGCCGATACTTTAAACCGATGTCTGCTAGTGATGTCCTCTGCCAGTCACTCGAAACTGAGGATCCCCAAATCTCTCTCACGCGAGATTCTAGATGATTCTGGAGATATTCAGGGGGAATGTATTTTTTACTTCGTGGTGGAGGGCAAACGTCTATCACAGGGCAAACATCTTTCACGGGTTCTGCTGCTGTTGACTGATCTTGTTTCCTGTTGAAATAAATTAGAAGAGGATTTTTAAACCAACCTGGTATCACCGCCTACATATTCAAAGACTTACTATTTATAATTAATGCCCTTTATTCCAAGACAATCATTCTCCCAAAATGGTTTGTGGACTGCATAAATGTTTCTAAATCAAAACATAATATGTAATAATAAATATTACTTAAATCCAAACAAATGAAGACATTGTTCAACTCCTTCTCGTAAAGTCATGGGTAGTAGTGGCCCCCTGGGACAAATAAAAAAAAGTAAGTTGTGTTGAATTTTGTTGGCAGTCTTCTTGGTTCAGAGATCTGTCTCCCAGATCAGTTGGTTAAAAAAGCCTTGACATCACCTAATCTTACTGGGATTGCTAAAACTGCTGCATACGTATGTAGGCATAAATCTAAACTCAGAATCTTTTCCCTCAAAGTCTAATACTTCAGGGACACATCTCATATTTATTAATACCAATCTGTCTGACTACATTGCTCATTTTTTTTGAAGAAACAAATCAGGTACTTGAACCTAACATTTCAAATTATCAAGGCCCTTGAGCAAAAGTACACTTCTTTAATAGCTTGCTTAGGTATTTGCTGATGTTAGCTCATGAGTTATCTTAAGCTAGCACTTTATTTTTAAATGGAAACTAGGACGGAACTAACCATAAAAACTAGCTAATGCAGACCTCCAATTTATTGTTCTACTTATCTCACTATAAGCAGAAAATCTAATCTGTGTTATGATCAGCATTTGACATCATTACTGATCAGCATTTATTATACAACCATATAAAGGCTGTTTGTACCCTCCTTCAGTGGATGGTACTTATACAGGTAGTCCTCAACTTACGACCACAGTTGAGCTCAAAATGTATGTTGCTATGTGAGAAATTTGTTAAGTGAGTTTTGCCTCATTTTACGACTTTTCTTGCCACATTT
>AZIM01001554.1:106537-118323 GCA_000516915.1 Ophiophagus hannah
GAGGAGGAATTCTGGGAGTTGAAGGCCACAAGTCTTAAAGCTGTCAAATTTGAAGACCCCTGGCTTAGAGCAACCACTTTGTCAATACTATATACGTCCTCTCTCATGGTATGTGGAAGAGTTCTCACAAGATTCCGTACATCCAATAAATGTATAAATAATTCAAATTCCAAGTGTGTCATCATTTCACGAAGATTGCTTATCATTACAATGAAGGACCAGTCCATCCAGTCCTGTGGCTCCATGGTTAATAGCAGAGATGCTGGGAATTCTACTTCGGCAATATCTGGAGAGCCACAGATCGGTCCCTCCAATTTAGGGTGGTAAAAGCCCCCAAAGAGAATTATTAACTGCACCTCTGCCCCCCTCCCTCCCCCTCCACAGGACCTCCTTGACCCATTCTTCTCTCTCGTATTCTGCTCGTTTTTACTTGTCGATCCGTACCAATGTCGACGTGGCAAAGATCTCTAGGCTGCTTTTAATAGGACTAACTTCTTGCATAATTGGAGCGGACATTCACTCTTGTTAGCTGTATTGAGGGATCCGGGGCTGTATCCTTATTCTGGATAGGGAGACATCTCATTAGCGGCTTCAAGCGCAGGTGAAATCCCTCGAGCGAAGATTTAGGAAGAAGAAAGGAGCTTCTACATCGGAGCTGAAAAAATCATTTCAGCCGACGCAAAAAAAGGTGAGCTGGGTTCTAAAAGAGCAATTCGGCGGCTTGCTTTTTTGCACGGGAAGGACAAAAAGCCTCTGCAAGCAATTGTGTAACGAACTGCAGTCACACAATTACACAACTCTTGGGGCTGAAGACCTCCTCTCTCTCGTCCTGGGCATAGCTTTCTGAGGGGACTGGACCTGGAGGCTTCCACTTCTCCGCGATCTAAGGTAGAAATGCGCTGAGCTGAAAGGTGCTGAAGCGACTCGCACCTTTCCCGATCGATGGGCAAAGTCTGAGCTCAGCTGGCCCTTCAAGTAAGAGTTTAAGAAAGCTACGCTTTAAGCCAGCGCTCTTCAAACTTGACAGCTTGCAGACTTGTGGCCTTCAACTCCCAGAATTCCTCCTCCAGTCACGTTAGCTCGGGAATTCTGGGAGTTGAAGTCNACAAGTCTTAAACTTGCCCAGTTTGAAGAGTTTTAAGCTGAGAAGGAGCATCTCCGGGATCCAGACTTTTTTTTTTCCCCCTCACTTACCAGCAACAAAAAAGCTTTCTCTCTTCTCTAGTTTCCCCAAGAACCCTCACGAAGCCTTTTTGCAATATCATTTGCACGTACCGTTTCGGTGGATCTTCACCGCCTCTCCCAGAAGCTCTTGTGAATGGATGAGGGGGGGAGGCTTCAGCCAAACGGGACGAATTATGCCACGCGGAAACTTTTTATACCTTTCACGCAACGCAACTAGTTAACTCTTCCCCCTGATTTTCTTTCCCTCTTCCCCTACTTCGAGCTGGTTGGGCAGATGGAACTGCTCAGCAGTTCCGATTGGCTGCGAAGGGTGATAAGGTTTGTCCAGTAAGAAGCTGATGTGTGTGTGTGTTTGCTTGCCTGCTTATTTCCCTCCTCCCCGCCACGGTACAATAGGTGCAGAAACAACTGCCCTGTATGTACTCAAGTGCAATACGTTTTGCAACGCCCTGCATATGACGAAAGAAGCAAGGTTTTGCAAAAGGGAAAATAGCCAGAAAATTCTCCCTTTGGAAGTTGTCTTCTCTACGAAGGGCTGCTTTGGCTAACTTCAGTCAAGGGCCGCCAGTTTGATCACCCTCCTAGCACAGGGGTTCCCAACCTTTTCTATACCCCGCACCCCTAGAACGCTTCTGATATATTCTTGCACCTCTTACAAAAGTAAACAATGATATGCATATAATTATGCACATACACCATAATTTTGAAACTTCTAAACCCAAGTTTTCTCCCCCCCCTCCCCCCAGAATACCCTCTCGCAGCCCTGGCTGGGAACTCCTGCTTTAGCCCCTGGGAAGGCAGGGGCTTGGAAATACCTTGTACCTGGCCAAGCTGTGGAACAGCCGCAGGGGTTACCTCTTTGGTTTACCCAACTGTGCTAAGCTTCCCCGACATGTTTATTTGAATCGTATTCATTTATTCTTAATGTGCGCATAAATGTTATGCAAAATATTGTTTTCTTTTGGGCTTGGAAAATTCCTCATGAATGACTCCTTGCAGAAGTGACCTCCCTTAGCACCCAAGTCCTAAGGACCGTCGAGGGTCAAAGGCCTGGGTTTTGTAATTTGTTAACCAAAGTAGTTACTTGGTATTTTAATTTGATTTATTTTCTCTTTTTAAACGATGTTCAGGTTTATTAGCTTTTAACATTCCTAAACCAATAAAGAAGCTGGAGACCAGCTCCAGATAAGAAAAAGTCTGTTAGAACCAATTGGGGTCTGGTTGATCTCTTTTGTGAACTCCAAACAACCTTTTTTCTTAACAATTACGCCCCTTCAGACATCAGGTCTCATTTTAATGAATGTGTGATATTATGGGATGCAAATATGTAACATGTTTGACTACATGTAACTGATTGCCTATGCAAAAGGGAGGTTACCTGTCCAACTTTCCTCTTGCATTTTCTTTGTTGTGTCAATTATAAAAAGGAGAGAAACATGGGGCTCTGGATTCTCTCTTCCTTTTTTCATAGAGATCCCATTTTATCAGGGTACCCTAATATAAACAGCTTTTAAATAATCTTCTGACTCAGTTGCTTACTGGGAAGGTAAACTGAGGCAGAAGAACCTAGGGCCAGATTTGACTTTCACCATTTAAAAGGAGACCCCACTGAATTCATTAGGAACTTACTCCTAGGGAGGAGTGCAGTCCTGAGTGTGTGTATGTACCTTCAAGAAAACTTTGACTCTGGGTGCCATGATAATTTGTTACCTTTGATGAGAAGGAGTACCATTTCATCTCTTTCTTTTCAGCTTTGGCAGGCCAATTATAATAGTGTAAAGCAGTGGTTCTCAATTTTTTCTTCACCTTGGACCCCCTTTTAAATACCTTTTGTGGTCACGGACCACCAAGACTTAGTTCTAGATTTAAATCATAAGATTTCTTCAAGCCTTCATGGACACCCTTGTGACATCGTAGCCACCCAGGGGTCCATAGACCACAGGTTGAGAACCATTTACTGTAAAGTTTGCTTTGATGTGCATGTCTTCCATGATAACCTACTTGGCTACATCTAGGTGGTACAGGTAATGAAGTCAGAGCTCCTAGGATACTCATTATCAGCACTAATGTGAAAGCTGGTACTCACTTGTTAATTTTCTATTTTACCATAAGCCCCTCTCCCTGTGGCTTTTACCTACCTGCTGGGCTCTAACATGAGTTTGGTGGTATTGTGTAAAAGGCCCATGTTCAATAATAGACCAACTGACAGGTCATAGAACAGGTGTCTTCAAACTTGACAGCTTTAAGTCTTGTGGCCTTCAACTCCCAGAATTCCTCCTCNTAGCTCAAGAATTCTGGGAGTTGAAGTCTACAAGTCTTAAACTTGTCAAATTTGAAGACCCTTGTCATAGAAAAAGAGTGGCTGCATTGAATAGGAATATTAATAGAACTCAACTCTCATTTTATTCTGTACCGCTTGATACACTTGTCACCTCTCAAGTGAACCTGAATGACAAGTTGCAGGCATGTTGACTGCTTGTAACATTTGGAGAGTACCTTCCCCTTTTTTCTATTAGTTAGGCAATTTTGTAGGTGACTAAACCCACCATTCTAATCCAGGATTGGTGGCTGTTACTTCCCAAACTGGGTAGGAGGAGAAACCAAGGCAGGGAAATCCACGACTCCCTTTTCTTAGCTTGGCTCATAATAAGTACATAAACATCAGTTGCCATTTTCATTGCCGCGGCAGAAGTGAAACTGATAATGGGGACACTGCCATTTAGGCCAGCACACTTTTCAGTTAGTCAAGAACTCATGGATAGTACTTGAATTTGGCTGTAAGAAAAAATTCTCAGCCATTGTGGTTGCAAGTCATGTTTATGCCTTAGTAACTGCATTAGTCAATGATGGTTTATTGGATAAGCAATGGTTGAGTGTGAATTCTGTCAGTATTTGATATCTGACCTCATTTGTGTGAAAAATGAAGCATTCTAGGAAGTCAGTAGAAATTCAGATGAGTTTTTATAAGTTATGTTTTGCTAATATGGGTAGTTAATATGCTAATGTGAGCAGAATAGTTTGGAGGGCCTCTCTCATTCAGGATAGTATGTTATTTTTTGCAGTGAGGTGTGTTAAAGAGAGGGTTATTTCTAAGCAGACATTATATGTATGGTCTTAAGCATATCATTCATTCCTCAAAGTCTCTATAATTTTTTTTCATTCGTATGTTCTTATCTCAGTGATGGTCTGCTCATGCCGTTGTTTAATATATTGCCAACCTTTTTGTGGCCTTTTGATGAGTGTGCATATTTGACTGCATGCTGACAAAAGGGTATGTCACATAGCTACACTGTGTCCTGGGGAAAATGCAATTCTGATGCAGTACAGAGAAAAGTTTTTTGAATGGATCCATTACCTTCATTGCAGGAAAGATAACTGGGGGTTGGATCTGCAAAATCTCTCTGAGGTCTACCTGATTAGTTGCCCTGAAAGGTGAAAGCTCAAGAATTTTGTTAAACGAACATTGTCCCAGTTTTAATGCAATCTCTCTGTGGCCTTGATCATTAGTCTATTTCTCTGAGAGATGCAATGTTTGCTAAGCCACTGACATTCTCTCTTCACACAGTTGAAGACAAACAAGCAGGAACTTTAGCCACCAGATGTAGTAAGGGAGCCTGGTAAGACACCTTCATTTAGCCTAACTGCTGCCACAAGATTTCCCTCTGCCTGCTAACAGCATTAGCCTTATATACTGCTTCACAGTGCTTCACAGCCCTCTCCAAATGGTTTACAGTCAGCATATTGCCCCCAACTATGGGTGCTCATTTTACTGACCTCAAAAGGATGGAAGGCTGAGTCAACATTGAGCGGGTTAGGATCGAACTCCTGGCAGTTGGCAGAGTTGGCCTGCAATACAGCATTCTAACCACTGCGCCATCACGGCTCTCAAAAAGTTGCACAATGTAGAACATTCTCCTCTTGATTTGATCCCCTCCTCTAATTTATATTAGTTAAGATTCCAGAGTTTTAATTCAATCTGGCATTTGTCTGTCTTATGTATCTAAAGACCTGCTGCTATCTAGACCAGAAATCCTGAATGTTTTTTTTCCCCCTTTTTGCTCATGGTTGCCTCCTTAGCCTCATGTACCTCTATGACCCCCTCATAGTTGCTTTTAGCTGGAAGTATTTTATCATTTGCGCTGTTTATTGATTTAAACAGTATCATATAAGATTGTGGCACCATAGAAATGTGGCATGGGAAATATATGGTTATGTTGAGAACCAACAACCTGGTCCGTTTGTGCTTCCTATGCAGGATTACGAATTCCTGGGATTGGGAATCTAGACAGGACTATTTTCATTCTTGCCCTTAGCTTGATTTAGTTTTGAAAAGAAGTTGGAAAAATGGATGTTTTAAATATATTGAGATTCTAGGACAGGTAGCATGTATGTTTCAGCATTCTAAGACTTTTCTAGAGTTGGTGCATTGAGAAATGTAATTTCCCCCCCTTCCGTGTTTATGAACTGATTTACTGCAATCCTGCAGGGATGAGAAATCATAGTGAGAATTTGTCCAGACAGGAAAAAAAAAAGTTTTATTTCAGGTCACCTTCATGCAAGGTCTTTGCCTCACTCCCAAATGGTTGCCACATCTCTTTGACTTTATTCTATTGCTTCTGTCAATTGGGTCAACTGCATTTATCTCCAACAGCAACTGAAGTTACTATATTGCTGTTGTGAAATGCTGACATTCTATAGAGCTGTGAGAAAGCTCATTGATGGAAACTTGTGCAAAAGCCCACTTCCCAATTTCTGAACTCAAACCTCAACCTCTTCCCTCCAACCCAAACCCAATATGCTATTATTCAGTTTTTAATTAACAATTTATTATTAAAATAGCTTCCCAGGCACTGTTCTGTGGAATACTGTAAGTTTATGTAAGTTGTGTTTTTTGAGCTGCTGCATTGGATCTTATGCTTCAAGGATCAAGAGCTGCTTGTGGGCATGGCTGTAATTCAATGCTGAGGATACAAATAACTCCAGAATCAGTTCCGGGCAGCTACAAGCAGAGTCTGAAGAAAACCTCTGAATCTAATTCATCCTGTTGGTTACAGCTTGGCATGATTACAGGTCCTGCAGGTATATTGCACAAATCCACAGAACAATGGTAGTGCTTGTGTGAGGGAGGAAAGCATGTATTTCAGAAGCTTTCTAGCGCAGATACAGACCTGATTCTTTGAAGTAATCAGGGCAGCTCATGTGTTATCTAGTCAGCTTTCAACTGCCTAGAATTTAGGCTACAAGCACGTATCTACATACATATCTAATTTTGATTCAAGGAAGCCTGGCTAATCATTCTTGAAGAACACTACACCACCTGATACAACCTTCCATTCATCCCCAACCCGAAGCACAAAACCGAACCACAACTGATGTGGTGCACTGTATTTTCTCTCAACTAATCCCTTGCTATATGCGTAGCTTGTGGCACTTTAGCACTAAATGAGCTGTTCATACAGTAGAGGGTGGGATCTTTCCAGCTTCTGTTGGCTGCTTTCTGTCTGTACTGCCCGGAGTGGCATAAACTTATCACTAGCACAGATGCCCCAGCTAAGCATACTGTCAGCCTCTACTCATGCCAAGGGAGATTCCTACTAAATATTCTGCTGGTCAGGCCCTACCCACTTTCTGGGTGTGTAGGGCTGACTTGATAGGTTGTGTTCATTTGCTGCCCATCAATGCCGTGCCTGTGAACCTTTATCCACTTGTATATATAGTGATGAACAGGCAGGGTGTCCGAAGCTTAGCAAAAGCTCATGAGGGTGCATGCTATCAGCAGCTAAAAAACTTGTTATCAAATAACTAATACAGAGCCGCTGCATTAGTGAGGTGGGTGTTATACAAATTCAATAAATAAATAAACAGCTAAATAAATTGATTCTGATCCAGGGGTATTACTTAGCTATACTGTGTAATACTTCTGACTGGATTCCCCAGATATATTTTTGGAGCATGAATTGTTTCTTTCTACATGGATGCCTCTAGAAACCCATCTACTATGTCTCCCCCCCACCCAATTTTCTAAAATTACTGCGTTGCAATAGCAAGAACGTTGGAACAATACATCAACTTTTCCAAGAACCGTACAGATGATGGTACATTTATTCATTTCAATTGAATTCTCATGGAAAGAAAAATACATTTCTATGTTCAAGTTTTTTTTTTTCAAGTAGGGTGGAAAAAGCCATGCTCTTCTCACAGATTCCCAGAGTTAGAGGAAGAAAAAGCTTCTCTATAAAAGTGTTTATGTATCATCTAAGTAAGGCACTTGTATTTTTTAATAAGCCCATTAACAAGGAACAGTGTGAGTAGTATGTGAAGAAGGAGGTAGCAAATGCAGAGGAAATGAAGAAAAATGAGAATGTCACATTTCCTTTAGAATGGTTTTGAATGGTACACATTTGATTTTTAAACGGTACTATCAGTACGTTTCAAAAGAAAGCAAGCGATTGGGATGGGCAGTTGTAGAAAATATTTCAAGGGTTTCCTGCCTTGGGAAAAATAGAATGAAATGGTAAGAAACTGGTAAGCCAAAATTAGCTGGCAATTGACAGGGCAATTCTAATTCATAGATAGAGGGTTTTAGGATTAGATTTTTCTGGTGATCGGCAAATTCCAGAAATCTGTTAATGGAGTGGTCTGAGCCTTTGGTATAAGATATACCATCAGGGTAACTAATATAGGGGAAAAGAATAGATAGGGCAAAGGAAGAGCCACACTTTAGCACAATCAAACCTTCTGCAGCTATGACTATGTCCATAATATTAGCATCATTAGACTTTTCATTGAATCTAATGGGCTTTTTCATTTTCTCAGCCGTGCCAACTCTGATGTAAACACAGATTAGGATAATGCATAATTCAGCTATCTCCAACCATTTTAGCTGCTTCAAATTGAACGACCTTACCTTGTTACTAACTTAAAAGTTTCTACAAGCAAGGAGAGCTTGCCATTTGCAAGGGCTCTTTAAGATATATTCAGGAGGTATGCACAAAAGCCCGCTTAAATGACTCATGCGAAAGTGATAGAGATGAAAGATTTGAAACAAGAAAGAAGTAAATGTTAAGATTAATCGCAGCCCTAACACTTTCACTGAAAATGATCATTTGTCTTTGAATGTACACCAGTCTTTCCCAAGCTGGCATCCTTTTGATTGGTTAGGACTGCAAGCCTCCAGAAGACTGAGGGGCAGTGTTGGCAATTTTGCAGCCAACATATCTCAAAGGCATCAGCTCAGAAAAGATAGACTAAGGCAATTAAAAAAATAGTTTCTCTTTTCAGTTAATGTTTCATGATTATGGGAAAAACATTTAAAAATAATTTATAAGTTGATACTGAAAAGTTAAAGCACCATCTCTGGTATATCTACCAAACTGAGGAACTCTTGTTCATTATCTGTAAGCTATAAATCAGAGCTAGCTTTCACAACCTAGAATTTGGAAGCCAAAACTACCACCAACCACATTGCCTGGGATTCTCGGAATTGCTACCTCACAGTGGAAGGGCATCGTGTGGAAGGCTGATGTAGAGCTATTACGTACTCTCTTTTTTTTAACATAGAATGCTAGAAAACAATTCCAAGCTTACTTCTAAAGAACATCAGTGACCTTAATTAATTGATTTGATTCAGTCCCCGGCTTGCAACTGGAGATGACTCAGCACAGCAAAGCTCGGTAAATATCTCGGGTTGAGCTTTTGCTCATCTGTTTCAGTCCTTAAAAAAATATTGAAAAGTCAAAGCAGCTCTGGGTTTTCATTGACCCTGACAGAGGAAAATATCCCCACATGTCTCACCAGATTGGGCTCAATCACAAATGCGTGCTCGCCCTTGGTACGCAGCAGTGAATAAAGAGCAATATCTTTGGCAAAACCGAGGCGACACTGAACTTCTTTCATGTAACCCAATACACGGTGTGCTGAAGGAGCAGAGAACACCATGGCCGGAGTGCAGCATTCGGTCACAGGCACAATGTTGTAGAAGGATGGTGCCAGGCGTCGAAGCTCCAAGAGATAGTGGCGCCCAACCAGCTCTACTAGCAGCATGCTGTACAGGGCGAAAAACAACACGATGGACCAACTAAGGCTGGAGCGGCTGGATGCCCATGAGTAGACAAAGGCCAAGAAGGATCCTGAAAACATGCCTAATCCGAGCCATTCCAGGATCCTCATGGGTTCTGGATTGATGTAATGTTGAAGTCTCTCGGGATGGTACAGTTTGATATAGAGAGCATCTTGGAGGTGGGGTTTTGAGAATCGTGTCTGTAACAAATGATGGAGGACTGGAAAGAACTCCTTTTCTGGGAGGGTATCATCTTCCACCAACAGGACATATTCTGGTCTATACAGCTGAAGTGATTTCTCAAGGCAATAGGTGTAATCTTGCTTCTCCTTCTCAAAACGGTTTGGAAAGAGATCCAAATTTTCCTGACCACTGTAGCGGTTCACCACAGCAAAGAAAGTGGCAAGCAGCTTAGCATCCTGGTGGTTGCTGGGATCTGTTTCCACGTTACAGACTAAGAGCCGATGGTGCTGGCAAGAAGGGCCACATTCCTGGAGCAGGTGGTGGAAGTGGGCTGCTACTTGAAGGACATAGTGGAGTTCTGGCCTCCTTTGGACAGTAATGATGGTAATCAGCAACCATGGCTGCAAGGCCTCTTTGGTCAACTTCTCTGATTTATTCTGCAGTCGCTCAAAGTAACGGAGAGCACTCAAACCTTCCTCTTGGCTCTGCTTTAAAAAATGTTGGGTCATTGAGCTCAGGTACCAACCACGCATGTAGAAGTAAGAATGTAGGAGGTCTCGGCAAGTGAAGGGAGCAATCACACCAAATGTCACAACGCTTAAGACAAGGAATTGCAGGAATGGGCTGGACCAACGGCATAGCCGGCCCCAAGGCAGCAATCTGTGCGAGAAGATGGCTGCCACATCTGCAATTTGAGAGTCCTTTGGTTTTTTCCTGCGTGCCATTTGGTCAGCCTCTTGCTTCAAGCAGCAGACTGTGTAGAGGGCCTTCTAGCAAAGTCATGATTAGATCCAATTCTGTAAAAAGTAAAGAAAAAAAAAAGATTATGGAGATTTCATGCCTGATGAAGTAGTAGTTGCACAGAAAGCCTTCATTTAAACAGTATTTTGCATGATTGCTACTCCCTCTTAGAAGGTCATTTTAAACAATGATGACAGGTTCATATCCAGTTGATCTGTTGCAGATTTAATAAACGCATTCACATGCCATTAAATTGAAATCAAGATCCATACTATTCCTCCTTCTCCTTTTAATTTGGCTTTGGAGCCTCTTGGATTAAGTAGAAATACTAAAATACTAAATGGAATTGCACTAAAAGACTGCTGAGCACAAGGCCCTGCTATTAGCAGACGATATATTTCACTCATTGAGCATTTCTATTCCTAAACTCACTTCGTAAGTTTGGTTTTCCTATCTGATCACTCTGTTAATTAGATAAATTATATTAGATGCCACTGGGGACAACAGTAATTTTGTCACATACGTGGAATGGAATTTTTACATTGTATTTGACTCCTTTATGTAAGTATTTTCAAGAAGTTTTCTCAACTAGAAAATGTAAAATAAATCCATTGTTTTCATGCAAAGAAATTCCAGATATTTGTTCTCGAATTCCTTTTGAGTATTTGGGATAGGCTAAATGTGATTTACATGAATTAATTCTAAAGGTGCTTGACTCTTTGAGAGGCCTTTCAATGCTTCTTTCCTACATTATTTTTTTACAGGACACTGAATAAATTATTCTACCATGGTCATCCTGTGGGATTCATTGTATAAATTATAATTACCTCTTAGGAATGTAACTTCTCCACTTTCATTTTATCGCTAGGCATTTATTCTAGATTTGTCATGATTTAGCATACCATGCTCCTTTTTAACTCATTTAGTACCACACTCCTTTTTAAGTCATGGTAAGATTTATTTTTAGACCCAATTTAAATCCTGTCAAGTATGAGGATATTTTTCTTTGTATCGGGTTCACATGCAATTATTTATATTTCATAATTTAATATTTTATATTTAATGTGCATACTTTAAATATTGCAACACACACACACAGACACACAGACACACAAGACACACAGACACACACACACCCCTTGATTCTTCTACATATAAAAGGCTCAAACTATGAGAAATCCAGGTTTAAAATAGTGGGCAATTCTATTTGTTAGGTAAACTGGGCTTGCTTTACCTCAAAGTACATCTTGAAGTTTTGATTCAGCTCAAGCTTTTGTTATTTAGTCTATTTGATCTAGATGTTACTGCAGCTTCTGGAGTAACATTTAGATCATGGTTGCAAGTTAGAATAGAACAGAATGAGCTGGAAGGGACCTTTGGAGGTCTTCCAGTCCAGCCCCCTACTCAAGTAGGATCTATACCATTTTAGATAAGAGACTGTCTAGACTCGTCTTAAAAACATCCAGTGATGGAGCGCCCACGATTTCTGCAGGCAAGCTGTTCCCCTGGTTAATCATCCTCACTGTTGGGAAGTTTCTCCTTAATTCCAGTCAAGTTAAAAAGAAACGAACTGTGCTCCTAAGCCAATTGTCTATAGAGATTCTTAGTCATCCAGGTC